>JAKSYS010000624.1:0-37083 GCA_022925895.1 Fragilaria crotonensis | reverse complement strand
AGTATATAAATGACACAAATGATGTTTGTACAAAGGTCGTTCGAATGTTGTTTCCATTTTGTTTGCACACGAAAACATTGATGTGAAAGATCGAAGTGAATCGAACCGCCCATCTCTTATTCTTGCGATCTTGAAATGAAACACCGACTATGTAAGATTATTCTCGAACAGGGACAAAGTGGATGTGAATGCCGTGGGATGACAATGGGAACAAAAAAAAAAAAACTAAAATCTATTTTACGTGCTGCCGCTGTCCCGGACAAAAACGGAACTCGACCCACACGGATGACCGCTACCCTGGAGTACAGTAGAGGCCACCTGGAATAATGAGTAGTGCAATGCTGCACTACCCGACTATCTTGCAACCCAGAAGACTTCTCTAGGACTGCATGCTCTGATACTTTGACTTTCTTGCTTGTTGGTGGTAATGGCTGCTCGGTAGGGAGGGTGGCTGTAATGTGGAAAGAAGATCCACCACTTGTCGGAGTAAAATTTCCACTTCACTCGGTGACTTACTGCTGCTTGAATAGGACTTTGTTGCCTTCCTAAAGGTTGGCCCTGCTCTGGAATGTACTGGATCTTCGGTGATTGATGTATCAATTGCATCATGGCTGCTTCATGCTGATTTTGCTGCACGTATGAAGAAATCGATTCACTGCAATACGGAAACTCCACTCTTGAATAGGATAACTCTGCTCTCGAATACTTAAACTCTTTTCTGGATCACTTGGAATCCACTTCTCTCGGTAACTTGCTTGAATGTGACTTTGATGCCTTCCTAAGGTTGGCTCTGCTCTGGAATGTACTGGATCTTTGGTGATTGCTTATGCTATGAAGTGAAACAAATCAGTTGCATGCTTATTCTCCTGCACAGTATGCTAAATCGATTCTCTGTACAAATTCCACTCTTGAATAGGATAACTCTGCTCTCGAATAATTAAACTCTTTTCTGGATCACTTGGAATCCACTTCTCTCAGTAACTTGCTGCTTGAATGTGTCTTTGATGCCTCCCTAAAGGTTGGTTCTGCTTTTATTAATTGATTCTGAAAGAAACTTGGCTCTTGGATCAAAGAACCTGGTGTGCTCTGATGAAGTTTGATGAAAAAAATTGATCACCATGGATGATTGATCGACGCCATAGAAAATATACCAGATTCTGCCGTAGAAAAATTTTGATTCTGGAAAATACCAGTTATCTTGCAATTCAATCTCCTCCCTCCACTTCTGTTCAATCTTCATTTTCATTGAAGAAACTTCTTCATTGGTGTGTTTGACATGTTTGTAGTTGAATGACTTAACTTGAGAGGGCCTGGGGGGCCCTCCCTTTCATGGTTGATGTTGTGCTCCTATTCGTCGTAGATTCCGTACTAGATTTCACGTAGGATTTCGTATGGACTTACTACTTTCTACCCTGGGAAAATTCTGGATGACAATGGGAACAGTAACACTGGCCTGATGCTGGCGATCATGAATGGTAATTAGCAGGTGGTTCCCTTGATTGCTGCAACATGAGAAGATTGATGTGAATGTCCTTAATAAAAGGTGCCAGTCGGACCTTTACTTGGCGAGTTTTCGTGACCACCATTGAGATGTCGTGGTAGCAATTGGGCGACCATATTTGTGCTGATGGTAACGTACGAGGCATGCATGTGGTTACAGTGCTCTCTTTTGGGGCTACTGAGATTTATTATGTCGCTACAAGCATCAAGAGTCAAGAGTCGAGCAGCAGCTTCAACAATCCATGAGGTTGCTTTGCAAATTTGAAATGTTTGACAGTGTGAAGTGCCTAGAGGACCACGACAAGGATAAGCTTTGCGGTTCTCTTTGATACCACCATAAGCAGCCAGGTGCTGAAATTGTCGAGAAATTGGCAGACACTCTAGTGTCTCTGGCAATGGACAAACTTGAAGCGATCACAACAGAAAAAAAACGAAACATGAGGCGTGACCTCCTTGACGATAATAACATACTTTTTACACGTCCAAACTGTTGTCGATGGGTAGGCCCTCCTTTCGAGAACAGTTACCACTATATTTGGTGTACTTCCGCAGTTATTGTTCTCGTGATTGGCAGTGAGGAAGTTGGCGGTTCCGGTCTATGCTACGTTTACCTTCAGAGCTACCGGTAGTATATTTTCGAATTGCTACCGTACATATCAGTACTGTAAATTGCTACTGTACATAGAAGTACTGTACTCGGAGTTCCAAATACTGGCAGTATGCAAGTACAGCAGACACCACAGAAGAGCTGTGATCTGTGATACGCATGGCATCGTAGTTTGACAAGCCGTGCTCTGCGTGTCATTGGTACTACCGGTAGTACCAGAAAGGAATTGAATTCACACCTGCAATTGCCAGCAATGCAGGCTTATCACTATGCAGACGGCGTTGAGTCCTTCTATGGAGCAAAGCAGCGCAAGCGACGATGTAGCGAACCAGATTTGATCAAAATGGCAAAGAGTGGAAACCTCAAAGGCGTTCGAGACCTCTTGCGAGCAGGGACTGATGTGAATTTGAGGAATAAAGATCGTGACACAGGCCTCATGTGGGCGTGCTGTCACGGTCATTTGGACGTTGTTCGCGAATTCCTTGAGCATAAGGAGGTGGATGTGAATGCACGATGCATCAATGGTCGCACCGCCCTGATGAAGACGTGCAGGCATGGCCAACATACTGTGGTTGTAGAACTTCTGAAGCATCAACAGGTGGACGTAAATGCCAAGGATTATTGGAATCACACAAGCTTCCATCATGCATGCAAGACTGGATTTTCTCGTGTGGTTGAAGTACTGCTAAAACAGGGCAATATTGACGTCAATGCAGTGGCTTTCGATGATATGGTCAAGCGCCGCACAGCTTTGATTATGGCAAGCATTAGAGAATACGACGACGTCGTGCGCGTCTTGTTAGCAGACGAAAGGGTGGATGCGAATGCGACGGATGCCTTGGGTTTCACCGCCCTGGTTGCAGCGAGCAATGATGGATTCACTAATGTTGTTCGAGAGATGATTAAACATGAAAAGGTCGATGTAAATGCGGGGGAAAAGTTGGGTATCACAAGCCTGATGTTGGCAAGCTATCATGGCCATTTTCATGTTTTTACTACGCTGTTGACACATGACAAGGTTGACGTCAAGGCGCGTGATCAACTGAACCGTACAGCATTCATTCTGGCTGGTGCCGGAGGTAACTTAGATATCGTACGTGTGTTGCTTGCACACCAAGAGGTCGACGTGAATGACAGGGATGACAATGGCCGCACCGCCCTCCTGGCGGCGTGCACCAATGGCCACAATGATGTTGTTCTAGAACTCCTTCAACACGAAATGGTGGATGTCAGCGCCAAGAATAGTTGTGGAGATACCGCATTGATTGTCGCATGCATGGAATTTCATTGGGATACTGTTTCTGCATTGTTGACGCACGAAAAGATCGACGTGAATGCTCAAAGTGAATTGAACCGCACTGCTCTAATTATAGCAACTGTGGAAGGAAGCGTCAACACCGTACGCAAGTTGTTGGAACACGACAAAGTGGATGTTAATGTTAGGGATAACGATGGCAACACAGCCCTGTCATGTGCTACTGTGAAGGATTCCGTTGATTGGGACATACTACGAGCGTTACTGGCATACGACAAGGTGGACGTCAATACAAAAGATAATTGTGGACAGACCCCTTTGATTGTCGCAAGCAAAAACGATCGTTGGAACATTGTTTCCGAATTGTTGGCACACGAAAACATTGATGTGAATGCCCGAAGTGATACGAAGCGCTCAGCTCTGATTCTGGCGATCTTGAAACGAAACACCGACTATGTAAGAGTTTTCTCGAACACGACAAAGTTGATGTGAATGCAATGGATGGCGATGGTAACACTGGCCTGATGCTGGCGATCGTGCACGGTAATTTGGAGGTGGTTCCTTTATTGATGCAACATGAGAAGATTGATGTGAATGTTCTCAATAAGAGGGGCGAGTCGGCCCTTTATTTGGCGAGTGGCCGTGGCTATTGGGATGTCGTGGAAGCTTTGGGCGACCATGGTGCTGATGTTAACGTGCAAGGCGTGCATGGTTACACTGCTCTTCATTGGGCCACCCTCACCGGCCAAACTGATACTGTTTCCATGATATTGAGACTTAATGATGTCGACACCAGGATCAAGAGTCGAGCAGGCTCAACAGTCCTTGACGTTGCTCGCAACCTTGACATTTTTGACATTGTGAAATGTCTAGAGGACCACAACAAGGCCTGTCTTTGCGGTTCTCTTTGATACCAGCAAAAGCAGCCAGGGGCTTAAATGGTCGAGAAATCGGCAGACGCTACGTGATAATAACATGCACTTACATTTCTAAAGCATTGTCAAAGGGAAGGTCCTCCTTTTAAGAACAGTTAGCACTATAGAAAGCAACATCATGGCGCATGCGCAACAGTTGAATCGAAGGGACACGATCGAATCACCAATTGATCATGAGCAGAAGCCATATATTGAGACTATCTGGTGTACTGTCGCAATTCAGATATGGGTCGCGGCTGGTGATTGGCGGAAAGGAAAATGGCAGTTCCGGTCTATGATACGCTTACTTTAACAGCTGGTAGGATATTTCCAAATCTCCACTGTCAGACCTAGCATCCTTTCGAACGTTTGCAGTTAAAATGGCTTCTCATCATCTACTACCGAGATCATGAGCGGACTCTTCGCATTGAGCGTTGCGGGCGGTGCTCTGGAGAATGAGGACATCCACGAACTTCATCTCATGGACAGTCCTCAACATAAAGGGCATGGTGTTTCGTAGAGGGAACGCAAAATGCCGATTGCTATTCCTGGCTGCGGGCTCCTCCGGTGCCAGTTATCATTCCACTTGATAATGCAACATAGCGAGAAGCGCAACAATTGACAGTAGATATGGCCTATTCCATTCCAGTCTGCACTACATCGCGCTCCCTCAAAGCGCAACAATTGACAGTAGATAAGGACGTGGAAAGAGTGGCGTATTCCATTCCAGCCTTCACTACATCGAGCCCGTCAAAGAGCCTGTACAGTGACCGTCTCCATGGTTGGAGTAAGACGGGCGAAGCATTCACACCGTCACGGTACTCCCCTATGACCAATCTCTTGCTCAGCAGAAGCGGGAGACAAAGACTCATAATTGAGGAGGGAAGCCAAAACTCAACAAATAAAAGTGACTGGTGTTTAATTTTGAGTGCCTACCGACTCAACAGGAAGAGCATTCAGTCAGAACGCGTCGTGGACAGTAAAGCATCAGCTGTCTTGAGACCAAACTCGGAGTGCTCCACTCCCTTTGTCATGAGTGCCATCGACACCATCAACAATGCGAGACCCTTGAAAACACGGTCGGCAGGTTCTTCGAATGATGCCAGCCATTCGGATGGGCACGCTAGCTTAAGGAGTTGATACACAACAACGATTGCAACGAAGCCAAAAATCAACCTGCCAGTGCTACTGGGGATCAGACGAGTGTCATCAGTCAATTTCACAATGGCATCGCACGCCTTGATTGTACGATCGAATGATGGATCGATGACGCCGGAACGCTTCAAGGTCTTTGCTTTCTTGGCAATGCTGGACGCAAACCTGAAAAAGATGGCATGCAACTCGGGAATATTGTTGGTCTGCAAAATCAACTGGCAAGACATACCCTTACGAATCTTAACAACGCCTGTAAAGACCTTTGGATTCCCATAGAGAGTGTCGAGCGTAGCTATCGCCATGACTTGAGGAATCGCACAGAAGCGGAACACCTCGACACATTGCAATTTCGACATGTATGCCAAACAGTCCGGCGCCAGCTCAAGGGCATCAGTCACCAACTCATTCAAACATTGTAGAGAAAGGGCACGGGCTTCCGGGTCGTCCTGTTGACAAAAGTATCCAAGATCGCCAGATTTGCTGTACTTTTTCCATATAGTCTGCGGCCACCAGGCACGTCCGTCAACATAATCTTCCAAATAATCCCTAATGATGTTGACTTTTTGCAAGAACAGACCCATTTGGTCGCTGAGGTGAACGCTGGTGGCCAGTTCGGGATTTTCAAGACCTGACGCTGCAAAGAGTCGACTCAAACCTTCACCAACGAGGCCCGCAACGAAATGACAGTAACGATTGTATTCCTTCACGTCGGCTGTGCCCTGTCCCATGTCCTTGTCCACGAATTCTGCCATCCCATTTGCCATGCGTTCTGTAATGTCCGCAATGATCGCTCGCGAGTCTGGGCTCAGCTTACTCAGTACCATTTGGCATTTCGGAAATTCTTGGAGAAGGCGCTTTTCATCGGCCTCGCCGACACCATCCAACGCCCATTTGGGGTCGATCAGAGCATTTTTATAGAAATCCACCAAATGTTCCACTTTAATGGCATGCGAGGCAAAGGAAGTCGTGTCGTCTTCAATGGTATCCAATGCCCTCAAGACCAGATAAAAGATGAGAATGTCAACCAACAATTGGCTTGGAAGCTGTCGAATGACGGCGGCAAAGCTACGAGAAACCTTCCCAAGAATGTCGTCGCAGAACTCAAGTTCTGCAGTTGGAAATGTCTTCTTGATGTACTCCGTGTTGAGGTTGGAACGAAGAGGCTTGAGGTACAGAAGGGTGATCGCAGACCATACTTCATCGACGTGCGACAGCTGGCTCAACATGCTTTCCTTATGGGTCTTGATTTTCCCGTAAGCACCTTGCTTTTTCTGTGTGTTTCCAACGTTGGCAACTCTGTGGGCAGAGATGCGACAAGAGACGAATGTGAGCAACGTGATGATATCGTCACCAAAACCAAACAACTACTACTATGCCAGATAATTGCTACTCACTCAAACATGGGTCCCGCTTTGCCGGCACCACCGAGGTGTTCCTTGGGGGGATCGAAGCGATGAATATTGGTGTAATCGTTGAATTTGTCTGTCGTCATGCACTCTTTCCAGTTCGTCCACCACCCGCATGGGCCAAAGAACCACTTGCGAACAATCAGTCGGAACCAGGGAGAAAACAAGAGAGAGGTGTCGTCAAACATGTTCTTGAGTTGTTCTTGGGAGACCCATTTCAGAGCATCGACTTCATCAACATGTGGTGTCATGCTGAGGGCCTGCTTGTTGGGAATGGTGTAGAACAATACATAGTCGATTTCATGTTCTCCCCAAGGACTGCACGTTCAAAGCGGTGAGTGATGTGTGGAATCTCGCAGCGTCACCCAGTTGCGGCCTTCCATCCACAGTGTCTCGAACTCACCTATTCGGCCCATGAGTTACACTGTCCGTCGCCCAATAATGAAGACGAGTCAAGAACTTGAATTTGTAAACATCCAATTGATCCGGCGGGATTCCCAACTCGTGATTGAGCTTTCGAATGGCAGCATATTTGACACCAAGAACCTTGCCATCGGCACAAGTTTGATCGACTTCGTTTGGCTCCATTCCGTGCAACGGGTGCGAACAACACGTGTTGGTCCATACCTGTGTTTTATTTAAAGAAATGATGAATAGCAAACGATAAAGTGAGTGACCATGTGACTAGAGGACGATTCTTATTCGTATTGGTAGACGACCAGCCAGTATTTCTTCATCCAGTAGGCTTTGCAAGAACATTACTTACATTGGGAAAGGTAATTTTGGTCGATGCACGCTGCTGCAACAACAATTCACCAGTCGATTCATCAAACAAAAAGACAGAAAAGGCACGATGCAAGATCCCACGAGGTTGTTGAGGTGAAAACACGTGAGAATCTTTCTTGCTTGCCGATCCAATGATTTCATCCTTTTCGTTCAAAACAAGAACCGTATCTTTCAGCATCATGTCGTCTTGAGACATGGCGTTGCCTTTCCAACTTTGTGTCATGGTGATTTGCTCTTTTATTGTTGGTATTCTTATTATTATTTGGAGTCAGTTTTCGAGTTGCAACGAGAGGTTTGTCGTTGTCATTGTTGTGTCCAATTTGAAGTGGAGGGAGGATTCCTACTGTTCATTACTACAGTACTTCTTCCTATGATACGTCGTATCCTACCACTACATATCTTTCTATCCACAGCGTTGGCAGTCGATCGGGTTTTCCGTTGCAGGGGTTGCGTGGTTATCCCGATTGCACGGTTGCGGCATCGCATTCTGAGGGATAATCGGCCACGTCAATCGTCTGACATGTGTCCAAAGATACAAGTGCTACATCAACTACGGTAGACCGTATTGTACAATCTGGGCCCAGGTCCACCCAAATCCATCGAATTGTTCTCAAAGCTCTCTCACGTTTTGCAGCACGAAACAAAACACAACAATACGCTGTCATCAGCAATCAGCAATCATCAACCATCAAGGTCATCTCCCACAAGACTACAACGAAAATTGCAAAAGATCACAAAGCGATCATGCCGGCTGCCATGACACTCACGGGAAAGGAAACAATAACCGCGACAGAATCCACATCTGTCACAACCGTCACTACAGCGACGACGACCACAAAAACACGCGTTTGCATCAAGAATTTGCCCCCCAAATTTGATGAAACGAAGCTTCAACTCTTTCTCTTAAAAGAATCCAAAATCCCACTTCATATTACTGATATTAAAATTTTGCGTCGGACGGATGGTACCAGTCGGAAATTGGCATTTCTGGGATTCTCGACGCCCGAACAGGCATCGCATGTGGTACAACACTTTGATAAATCCTATTGCATGACATGTCGTCTTGCTGTCGAACTGGCCATTAGCAAACAGGCACCTGAAAAGCCACGACCGTGGTCCAAACATTCAAAAGGATCGACGGAATACGAAAAGAAACATGGAATTATCAAGGACAACGTCCATGATACTAAAAACAAGGTTGGTGGCAATGCGCCTCCCGAATCGAACATGAAACCAGTAGATAAGCGCAAAGAAGAATTCCTCGCTGCCATGGGTGTTGGAAAGGAAAAGACGAAGTTTTGGGCAAATGATGATGCTGTTGCCTTGCCGGCAGAGAAAGTCGCTGTCGATTCGAAGGCCGACACTGCTGTGCCAAAAGACGATGATCAGGACTCAGAAGATAGGGCTGACGGCGATGATGATGATGATGATGACGAGTCTTCTGTAGCGTCAGACGATAGTGGGGGTCAGGGAGCGGATATAATGAAGGTATCGGAACCCAAAAAGCTCACTCTAGGTTCAATACAGACGGATCTAGACTTTTTGCGATCAAAGGCTACAATTAAAGTTGAGCTTGAATCCGATGATGAAGATGACGAGGCAAGTGATACTAAAACGGATGGTAAAGATGACAAATTAGAGGAAGAGAAGATTGAAAATGACGATACCGACTCTAGTTGCTCATCAAGTGATGATTCGTCCAATGATGATGAACCCAAAGATGCAACACTGAAAGGAGAATCAGCGCAGCCTCCTGCATCTAATGAACCCATTGTATCCTCTGACGCTGCGAAGAACACCGACGAGGATGCCGATGATGAAGAGTTTTCCAAGTATCGTTTGTTTGTGAGAAATTTACCTTTCTTAACGACAGAAGACGACTTGCGTGAACTTTTCATTCCATATGGGAACATTGAAGAGTGCCGTATCCCTGTGGATGATCAAAAGCGAAACAAGGGATTCGCATTCATCACCTTCAGCCATGCCGATAGTACCGGTCGAGCCATGGATACAATTAATGGGACCGACTTCCAAGGGCGATTGTTGCACGTCCTTCCAGCGCGACGAAGCAATGCCGCCGACGACCTTTCTCCCGATGATCCGTCCTTAACATACAAACAGCGACAGGAATTGTTGCGAAAAAGCCAAGCAGCGTCATCTCAGGGATGGTCCGCTAGTTTTGTACGCGGGGATGCCGTTGTTGACAATTTGGCAGATCGTTTGGGATTACGAAAGGGAGACATTCTCAACGTCAAGGATGGCAGATCAGGGGATGCTGCTGTTCGATTGGCACTCGGAGAGACTCAAATCATTGAGGAGAATCGCCAATATTTTGAAGCTCATCGGATTGATATGGAAGCTCTCGTTTCCATTTCCAAAGGCGACGATGAGTACAAGCGCTCGTCAACCTCGATTCTGGTAAAGAATTTGCCCTTCGAGACTGAAAAAGACGAACTTGTGAAACTGTTTGGAGACACTCCGCGTCGAATTTTGTTGCCTCCCTCCCGCACGATTGCCTTGGTGGAATACGACCACCCAGTGGATGCCAAACGTGCCTTCAAGAAGTTGGCCTACAAGCGATTCAAAAGCGTACCATTGTATCTCGAATGGGCCCCGCTATCCGCAACAGTCCCCAACCCTGCGAACGATAAGGACAGCGACCACGTCAACAAGGTGCACAATAGTCGTAATGAGGAAGAAGGTGAATCAATGGCGGTCGATGACCAAATCGATACTGGCACCTCATCCTCAATATACGTTAAAAATTTGAGCTTTTCCACAACCGAAGAACAACTCCGGGCATTGTTTGAGAAGCATGTTCCCGTTCGGGCAGTCAAGATTCCAGTCAAGGCCGCACCGCTGAAACGGTCGGCAACAGCAGATGATACCACGGCTCCATCAACAAGAATGCTCTCCATGGGATTTGGATTTGTGGAATGCGATTCCGAAGAGTCTGTACGAAAGGCATTGCGTGCGCTTCAAGGCACAGTCGTGGATGACCATGCCCTTGAGCTCAAGCGATCCTCGAAATCTCTAACGCGGGACGACAGCGGCTCAATTCCCAAGGTCCCAAAAGGGAAGAACCCAACGAAAATCATGTGTCGCAACGTTCCATTCCAAGCAACACGAAAAGAAATTCTACAATTATTTGGTTCCTTTGGACAGTTGAAGAAAGTTCGTCTTCCAAAGAAATTTGATGGACAGCATCGTGGATTTGCCTTTGTGGAGTTCCTAACCAGTCAGGAAGCACAGAGTGCCATGACGGCACTCTCCCGAACACACTTGTATGGTCGTCATTTAGTTTTGGAGTGGGCCAGTGACAACGAAGAGATTGATATTTTGCGAGAGAAGGCCAAGCGTGATATCGAGCCAACTAGCAAGGCCAAGGACATTCCGAAGAACAAGAAAATCAAGTTTAGTGACTAATGTGTTTAATAGAGAGCAAGATTGCATTGTAGTGCATGCCCAAGGTTGTACATACTTATGGGAAAAGGTGGTAGTACGGAATCTACGACGAATAGGAGCACAACATCAACCATGAAAGGGAGGGCCCCCAGGCCCTCTCAAGTTAAGTCATTCAACTACAAACATGTCAAACACACCAATGAAGAAGTTTCTTCAATGAAAATGAAGATTGAACAGAAGTGGAGGGAGGAGATTGAATTGCAAGATAACTGGTATTTTCCAGAATCGAAATTTTTCTACGGCAGAATCTGGTATATTTTCTACGGCGTCGATCAATCATCCATGGTGATCAATTCTTATTTCATCAAACTTCATCAGAGCACACCAGGTTCTTTGATCCAAGAGCCAAGTTTCTTTCAGAATCAATCTATACAAAAGCAGAACCAACCTTTAGGGAGGCATCAAAGACACATTCAAGCAGCAAGTTACCGAGAGAAGTGGATTCCAAGTGATCCAGAAAAGAGTTTAATTATTCGAGAGCAGAGTTATCCTATTCAAGAGTGGAATTTCCGTATTGCAGAGAATCGATTTCAGCATACTGTGCAGGAGAATAAGCATGCAACTGATTTGTTTCAATTGATACATAAGCAATCACCAAAGATCCAGTACATTCCAGAGCAGAGCCAAACCTTAGGAAGGCATCAAAGTCACATTCAAGCAGCAAGTTACCGAGAGAAGTGGATTCCAAGTGATCCAGAAAAGAGTTTAAGTATTCGAGAGCAGAGTTATCCTATTCAAGAGTGGAGTTTCCGTATTGCAGTGAATCGATTTCTTCATACGGCGCAGCAAAATCAGCATGAAGCAGCCATGATGCAATTGATACATCAATCACCGAAGATCCAGTACATTCCAGAGCAGGGCCAACCTTTAGGAAGGCAACAAAGTCCTATTCAAGCAGCAGTAAGTCACCGAGTGAAGTGGAAATTTTACTCCGACAAGTGGTGGATCTTCTTTCCACATTACAGCCACCCTCCCTACCGAGCAACCATTACCACCAACAAGCAAGAAAGTCAAAGTATCAGAGCATGCAGTCCTAGAGAAGTCTTCTGGGTTGCAAGATAGTCGGGTAGTGCAGCATTGCACTGCTACTCATTATTCCAGGTGGCCTCTACTGTACTCCAGGGTAGCGGTCATCCGTGTGGGTCGAGTTCCGTTTTTGTCCGGGACAGCGGCAGCACGTAAAATAGATTTTAGGGTTTTTTTTTATGGGAAAAGGTGGGGATGATTAGCATTAAGATGGAAAATGGATCCTTTCGTAGCAATGAGTTTCCATGAAACCAAACGCTATGCTGGACTAATTATTATTATTATATATACCTAAAATAACTCAGATATTGTCGTACTGTATTTTCAAAAGTAATCGTATATATTTATTTTTGAATCCACGTACTGACGTAGCATTTGCGGTAGAAAAGTACATGGTACAAATTTTTCAGTAGAAATCTACATGAAATCTTTTTTACACTGTGTCCAGAAATGTATATTGTATAACGTGGTACGAATCGTTGTGTAGAACGGACAACAATTTTATGTACAAGTACTCCGTTAATGCCATATCCAGTTTGTTCGATCTGTCTAGAAATACTGGAAAATGTATTTTGAATTCCAGATTCCGTGGAACAAATTTTGCAGTAGAAACTACATGTCCAATGTCCAGAGTACTGGAAAATATATTTTGAATTCCAGATTCCAATGCTTATAACGTGGTACAAATTTTGCAATCGTACTCCGTACTCCGTACTCTGTATAGATCTTACCTCCTCTACCGTCGTGCAACAACCGCGGCCAATGGCCGCCCCCCAGACTGGTATATACCTAAAATAACTCAGATATTGTCGTACTGTATTTTCAAAAGTAATCGTTTATATTTATATTTTAATCCACGTACTGACGTAGCATTTGCGGTAGAAAACTACATGGTACAAATTTTGCAGTAGAAATCTACATGAAAACTTTTTTACACTGTGTCCAGAAATGTATATTGTATAACGTGGTACGAATCGTTGTGTAGAACGGACAACAATTTTATGTACAAGTACTCCGTTAATGCCATATCCAGTTTGTTCGATCTGTCTAGAAATACTGGAAAATGTATTTTGAATTCCAGATTCCGTGGTACAAATTTTGCAGTAGAAACTACATGTCCAATGTCCAGAGTACTGGAAAATATATTTTGAATTCCAGATTCCAATGCTTATAACGTGGTACAAATTTTGCAATCGTACTCCGTACTCTGTATAGATCTTACCAGACCTCCTCTACCATCGTGCAACAACCGCGGCCAATGGCCACCCCCCAGACTGGTAAATAATAAATAAATATGCGCCATCTGCCATCTCTATTTGAAAGTTGGATTGCGAATATCCGGGTTTCTTTTGGATCTGACACCAAAAAGGAAAGATACGGATGTCAACTTGAGGGTCGTTTGTCGTATGTCAGTCAATCGCCATATCCTGCATCAGCAAGACTGTCCTATTACTGTAGTACGAGAGCTTTTAATACCGTTACCTACCATACTTCGAAAAGTACTGGTATGCCTGGACTGTGTTTCAAGTTTGAAGGCACCAGAGTGTACGAGTGCTGCATGCGTATGTCACACCCCTTCCAGCATGTGACAACAAACCACTTCATCCTCTGTGAGTGCCCAAACTTGAATGCCATTCCCAGCAACCGTTTCAGGCTTCCGAGCGGGGTAACACGGTATTAATAGAACTTGCACGCCGAGTATAGCTCTTTCATCTTCCAACCTTCTTACAAGTCTATAAGAATCCAGCATGCCCCGACGATCCATCGTCTTGTTTCTGTTCCTGCAATCGATACTGGTACTCTGGTCATGTTCGTCATGTTCCAATGCTCTCAAAGTACACGATCCGGCGCCAATGAAGGAAGTAGAAGAAGAAAAGTGCCGTTGGGGTGAGCCCTGTCACAATAATTCAAGTACAACAACTGCGACAAGTGCAAGTACAGGTTCCAGCACAACGACGACGACGACAACAACAACGACAAGCGCCACCAAGAGTCTCCCGTTTGTCCGCGAAACGCATCATGTTCCTCCCGAAGGATTTCAAGTCGATGCACGAGTGTTTACCGATCCGAATGACAAATTGGCACACTTTGATGATACGAAATTGCAATTGCCATATTTTGATTGTGCATCGACTGGGATAACGACATCGCCACTGAAACTCCAACATGCCTACTTTCGACACACATTCTCCGCATCACCTCGCTTTGAGGGTGCTGAATTTGACAATCATGCTGTCATTCTTGTCACATTACAAGAACGGATCCTGCTGGAACTCAATTCTGGTGAATCTCAAACCTTCCCACCCGGATCTGTCATTTTATTGGAAGATGTTGTGGCGGGTGGACATAAATGCAAATCACCCGATGGGAAGGATGTGACAGTGTTGTTGTTGACCTTGCCACATCATTACAAGGGTCATAAGGATTTGGCACTTGGTTCGAGTTGCTTAGTCGCACGACCCAGTGGTTATCAACAATTGAGACGTAGTATCCTGACGGGATTGGGTGCTGGCCTGTCATTGCTCTTGGCCGATTGGTTGGGCAAAGTGGCACCCATTTGGCTCACCATTGGTATTGGTGGTGGATGTGTGGTGGTCGGTGGGACATTTGGATTTGTGAAAACGTCGGAATCAGTCTTGGATCAGATTGATTTGTATCGAGAGAGACAACGATTGTTGGATAAAAAGGAAGGAGACGAAGCTGACATGGAGGGATTGCTCGAATGAGTACACCTTTCTGCTATAAACATATAATCATAAAATATACATGTACACGCTTAACAACGAAACAAGTACAACTCGAGTTGCTCATGTCCAGGTACTACTACATTACTACCAATGTTGCTGCTCTACATCACCGTCCTCCTCGTCACCATCTGAAGTCGTTGTCACTCCATGATGAAAGTGATGATATTCCTTCCGTCTTTCCCACGATATCCATTTTGCTTCACAGTTTTCAAAATTGTCACCATCGGTCAAGTGTTGCAAGACAGCCCAATGGGTAACGAAACAAATGTTTTGCTCCGATCGTGATGCTAACCAATGCTGTAATTTTTCCAATCGTGCCTCGAAAACAGAATGAGGTTCTCCCGGGGTTGCGTACCATTGATGTGCATCACAGGGACGCCATTCTTTGTACTGTTGAGTAGTCCTTGTAGTTGTAGTAGTACCAGTTGTAGTAGTGGCATCGGAATCCATGTGGAACCACCATTTGTCATGACAATCGTCTTGTAGTAACAAATCAAAGTTAATTCTTGGATCTGGAAAGTCTGCTTTCAATTCCTCAACTCGTCGTCCAGTATCTGATAATGTATAGACTCGTTCTGTCAACAGCGGATGGACGAGAATGGGAATATGGGATGGAACTTTGTCGAATATTGAATATTGCATAGTTTGAAGTGCCCTTGTCAATGGTGATACGACAATGAGTTCCAAGGTTTCAATTTCATGTTGTGGTATCGATTGTCCCAACGTCATGGCTTGTTGGATACCCCGTTCCGACAGGGGTGCATCGCACAATGTCGCATCATCTTTAAAATGTGGATCACCCCAACGATTCCCTGGTTGATCCATCATATCATTCCCCAAGGAACGACCATGACGAATCAAAAGGAGATTCATGTTTTTTGTAGTTGTCGTGGTAGTCGTATCTGTGGTTGGTGCTAATGCCATGGCAAGTCCAGTTCCATCACAGTCATCCTTATTGTCCTGAGTCTGAGCCTTCAATGCCAGTGATGTCACTGGTGTGGATACCTTCGTCATGTCATTGTTCGACATGGGAAACAGAAAGGTTATACCAATGTTAATGGCAAGGCTCACGAGTCTCATTCAAGACAGTAGTAGTCAATGGAATACAATGTATGGAGTGACAATATACAGTAGCTTCAATCGAACATGTGCTATTGTGAATATCAGGTCCTTGAGTCAGGATCTGTGTGTCGCCACACCATCGGCGGTCGGCGGATGGAAGAATCAATTTCCTATGTTCCAACATTCCACCTACAGTACATACAGTAGCACGTCCTACAGGACGGTAGCACTGTAGATATTCACAGTGTCATCCAGGCGAACCACATCAGTATAAATTGTAAATTGTACGCGTACTGTATGGGTAAAATAAGGGTGTGTCCTTCACACACAGTACTGGAATCGCTGCCGTTCACAGTCATAAATGGTGAGAGAATTCAAGCTTTTCTCTGAAAGCATTATAATGATGCACTCTGTTTCTGTTGTATCGACACCATACTCCAGCGCTGCACAACATTCGATTGTTGATCCTTTCATCCCTCGCCACATAGTGCATACCTCCTGCCTTTCCACTGAGTCTCGAAGTTATTAACACAGTAACGGGTGCTATTGGCTACTGGTGGTGAACGAGGAATTGATCTTGAATCAGCATCAAAACTGGGGTTCTAAACCTGACCTGGTTCTCTCAACAATCAAGTGATTGTTGTTGTTATTGCGTATCTCGAGCAATCAAGCATACACACAGACGCAATCGCACGCACACGCAACAACACAACGGAATATAATGTTGACTCCTTTTCTTCGAGGGGTCGTCACGCCGCCTCCAGTGATGCCAGTCTCGCCAACTGTTTCATCTGCGTCAGGCATCACATCGCAAGCGTTGCAACAAGGTCTATATTACTCTATCCCACACTCGACGGCAGCACAATCCTCGGCCAGGATGAAGCTTACAGTCTTGCATCCAACCATGAGCTACATGGCGTACATGTTGGATTTGATCGAAAGCAAGACCTCGCCTCAGCGTCAGATTGTTGTCCAAGATTACATCACAGGAACAATTATTTACCAGATATCCATGGGCGACTTGTGCGCGCTCATGTTCGATCTAGATAAAGCGTCACCAACGTACACGACCAAATTGGCTGCTGGCTTTAGATCCATCGGCAAGGTCGAACGTTTGGATTTTCATGACCCATCCACGCTCTTTGCTACCGGCATGCCGTCGGGAACCGTATCCTTCTCCCATCTCATTGTACAGCTCTCATCCAAAATCGTTTTGTTGAATTTGAAGCGAGGTCCCAATTCTCTCGCCTTGGAAGCATCCTTGAGACAACAAGTCAATCCGAACTCGAGACAACCATTCTACCAACCAATCATTGCACAAATCGGCGACTCGGCCTTGAAAGAATCGCCTACCACCATTGCCGTTCCGCTTTCTCCTTCTCTTCTCCTCATTGGATGCTCGGACGGAAGCTCCGAGTGTACGATTTGTCCAAAGAAAAGATGGTCAAAATGGTGCGAGCACCTACGGGAAAGGCGATGCCATTTGGCACGTTCTACCAACCAATCCATACAACAAACACATTCACAACAATGCGGGTCCAGTGACGTTGCGCTTCACTTCCATATCAAACAAGGCACATGCCTACTTGTGGGAATTTGAAATTGATAATGATGGTATCCCTGATATTCGCCCCGTCCAACGCATGGATGGACATTTCACATCGGCGTCGTCTCTGGCAGAAGCCAAGAGTGGCAATTCCCTTTCTCCAACTCTTTCCGGCTCCATATCATCGGCCGCAGCGGCAGCTGCCGCAGCGAATGCCAATGCCGATAATTACTGGGATCACACTCTTGTTGATTTTGATGCCCACCGAGAACTACTCATGTGGTTCATTCCTTCTGGATACAAGAATTCAAGTCGTTCGCATGTTTTGGTCTGGGATTTGACCCTTACCAATCGTTCCAAGAAGAAGAAATCGTCATCGCCACCGAAAGAAGATCCCTGCATCATCTCATTTACATCGCTCGATACCACTACATTTACCTTGGTTGCGGGATGGCTCCATCCTGACTTTAGTGCCAATGTGTTCTTGTGCGCGCTAGTCGCACAAACGGGCGATTTGTTCTTACAAGTAGTCAACCTCGATGCCGATGGCTATCCCGGAGCATCCGTCAAGGCTGCGCCATGGTTCACTTGTTCCCTTTCGGCAATGATACAGAAGGAAGTTGGATGCGCCGGACCGCCAGTAATGCGAGTTTCAAAAGTATTGACGCATCGACGCTTGGATACGACATCGTTGCTGTTGAGTACCAACATGGGTGTTGTTCAGGTGGCACTTGCTGATGACATGATTGGCAGTCGGCATGTTCATCTTCCTGCTCATGTCTTTGGCTCAGAGCTGGGCAAGGCAGTCTTGTCAGTGAAGCAATCCGATGTCCAATGGCAGCCAATTGATATTGATGCCAATGGTGAAGTCGTTGTGAAGGTGAATGAGAGGCAAATCGTGTATCAATCACCATTGCCAGCCGATGGACCCGTCCCCAAGCGTACGGTACGATTGCCGCCCCGTTTCTACACGTCTCCATCGGGCAAGTTTGTGAGCCTCTACTGGCCGGACGAGAAGCGATACGAAATTTTGCACATTGCCAGCAGTCTGAACAAGAGATCTCCTGATTCCTACGCACCTGCAGTCGCAAAAGGAACTGACGTTCTGGATATCGCGTGGGTGGGCGATGACGATGCCTTTGCACTTTTGCTTCCGCCGTTGGAATCGAGAGATGATGGCTCCCTTCCGTCATCCGGTGCTTCTGATGGTCCATTATCCAGCAGCATGTCTGTAGGATCGGCAGCTGTGAAAACCTTTCGCAAGAATTTCAAGATTGGTCGCGACAAGACTGATCGGACGGTTGCCTCGCAATTTTCCACCATGAGCATGGACGACGGCAACTTTTCAACGAAGAACAGCGCAAGTCGTTTCCTGCCCCGCGTTGAGTTGCACATACTGGTCGGGGTGACTGCGAATGCTGCGGAGCTGGGATCCATTGCTGCTGCGACCGCTAGAAGCATTGGAGAGATCACATTAAGAGGTGGCAATCGACTTGTGCCCACCGATCTCTTTAGCGGGCCTAACCTCTGCGTTGCAAGCAAGGATAATGGGCCTGATGGTGGTGCGGCACATTTTTATACCTTGAAACCTGGAGTGGCAGAAATGGCAGCATCCAATTTCGTGCAAGCCGGACCAACACTGCCGTGTCCAGACTTTGTTCAATGGGACGATGAGGGAATTCTTTGTGCACTTGTTGTGCAGGGATTAGTTGCAATCTATCTTTCAAGAGATAGCGAGTTTGTGCTCTTGGGCAATGTGGAATTAGGAGCGCCGCGCGAAAAGAATGTCACAGTCACGGGACTGAAGTTTGTCCATGGTGTTCTGTACTGTACCACGCGAACAACTGTTCAATGCGTCGTTTTGGGTGATCTCTCGACCGATTGTATCTGCAACTTGGACACTTTTATTCTGGCATCTGCCGATGGCCCTACCATCGGACCCAAGTGGACCATCACCCCACCGACGACGCCGATGACCCTGAACCATCCAGCCGTATTGGGATATCAGTCCGGAAGCTTGCTGGTATCCACAGTCACTGGATTACTCGCCATCCGAATGGACCACCCCTTACTTCGAATTAGCACTCTGCTTGCGGCTGGACAGACGGCTCGCGCACAACGGTGGTTCGATGCAATCCCTGAAACAGACCATGAAGCGTTGGCATATTTTCTGGACCGCCGAGGCGCTGCTGATTTGGCGGTGGCACAGCTGACGGGTCTATCGTTGGAGACGATGGTCGATCTGTCGTTGCGTTATGGTCTGACTGACAAATTAGAAGAGCTGATACTGACATATGGAGTGGTTGGCTTCCACGGAATCGACATGGGACGAGGGGTTTCAGTTGGAATCCTTGGACCCGAAGAACACGGTCATTCGCTGGTTGTCTCAGTCGGCGCCTATCTCCTGAGTCAAGGCCGTCTTGAATTGGTGCAACACCTTGCACGTGAGTGCTTGGCTTTGAAGAACGAGGTAGGGACGACAGAAGCATTCATGTTGGCGAGTTTGTTGCTGGCCGTGGATACTGCTGAGCCACGCAAGATTCTGCAAGCATCCGTTGGTGAAAAACAAGAGCCACTGGCTGACAATGTTGCCTTCCAAGTTGAGCCTGCCTTCTCCAACGATTATGCTTTACCCACGTTGGTCAGGGACTTTATTCTATAGTGAGAGAAGCATCCTCCTATCTTGAACTTAGGAACAAAACGAATACGTTGTGTATTATGTGTGACGTCTATGAATATGATAAGCAATGGGAGAACACTATTTCTAGCACCATCACTTGGCAATTTCACTCCACCACACAACCATTGTATTAAATTCAAGGAGTCAGTCGTTAGTCTCCACATCATTGTGCGGTCTCATATTGTGGTGCTTGTTTGCTGGTCGGCATTGACGTAATCTGCTCTTGCAGCAGGTCGTTGCGGAGTTGTCATCCCAGAGTCCGCAAAGGCCTCAATAGCGCCAGGAGTAACCTGCTGCTGCTCTTGAACACCACTTTGACTTTGATTCTCCTGGGCAGGAGTAGTCTGCTGCTGCTGCACTTGAACACCGCCTTGACTTTGATTCTCCTGGGCAGGTGTAGTCTCCTGCTGCACTTGGACACCGCCTTGACTTTGATTCTCCTGGGCAGGAGTAGTCTCCTGCTGCACTTGAACACCACCTTGACTTTGATTCTCCTGGGCAGGAGTAGTCTGCTGCTGCTGCACTTGAACACCGCCTTGACTTTGATTCTCCTGGGCAGGTGTAGTCTCCTGCTGCACTTGGACACCGCCTTGACTTTGATTCTCCTGGGCAGGAGTAGTCTGCTGCTGCTGCACTTGAACACCACCTTGACTTTGATTCTCCTGGGCAGGAGTAGTCTCCTGCTGCACTTGAACACCACCTTGACTTTGATTCTCCTGGGCAGGAGGAGTCTCCTGCTGCACTTGAACACCGCCTTGACTTTGATTCTCCTGGGCAGGAGTAGTCTCCTGCTGCACGTGGACACCACTTTGACTTTGATTCTCCTCGTATTGGGATGACGCACTCGGATCATATTGATAATCCGGCGAGACATGCTGCTGCTGCTCTTCCATTTCAGGAGACTCGGGTAGTAGCACAGGCGGTGGCAGTGTCCCACCAAGACGTTGATGGGTGGAATCATTGGACATGTAGGTCTCGTCCATTTCCATGCATGCACCACACATGACAATTCCAATGACTCGGAACGGGCGTTGCATATCTTCAATCGGATCCACCGTTAGACGTGACTCTCCAAAGTTGGCCCATCCGACATGAGCTGTCCTGGTAACGTGAAAAACATGATTTAAAGGATTTGGATGCAAGGGATCCAACATCGATGATTGGTTTTCAAATCCTGGACTTTCCAAGTCGATCCTGGATTTTGGATAGACACCAGGACCCCAACTCATAATCATCAACATGACAGGTTGCATTGTCGACATTCGGTTTGGAAACCATATACTTGCAGGCTGACCAAAGGTAAGACCGACGCTGACAGCCCACTTATCGTTCTTGACAAAGTTTTTGACTGTGCCACCATCGACTCGGATATCAGGGTGTGTCCCAGTTTCGCACAAAGAATAACACTGGTCTCCTTCACCCCACGTTCCAATATCTTCATCTGGAGCCAACGGGATGCCATGAATGTCAAGGCGTTTGGGAGCCCCTACAATATCTTCATCTTGCAACATTTTTGCCAAATGCTCTGCGACCATTGCGTGACCTTGACTTGAAAGATGGTGAAAGTCGGGTCCGAACCAATGTTCATCGAATGCAATCTGTAGTGATTCCGGCATTGGGACTCGGTAGATGTGACCACCGATAGCATGCATTTGCTGTTCAGCCGAGCTTGCGATATCTTCCGAATCTTGCTTCATTTTTGGTGCCCAGGCCCATTTCGCCGAGGGATCCGCCAACATGGTATTAATGTTGGCATCAGCTTCCTTGAATGGCAAGCCTCGACTGAGTTCATCACGAGGTTTGACACCAGTCACGGCATTGTCGACCGACATTCGTAAGGACCACAGGTGCACGTACACAATGACAGCTTTGGGAAAACGACGACGCAATCGTTTCAACAACAAGGGCATGCCGTCGAGACCATTCAGACTGTATTCCAACAAGATAACGTCAAATTCAATGTCTTCCGCACTCTGGATGCCATCACGAATCATGCTTTCAATACACTGCGACGCATACGATGCGTCCGTAGCTCGGACTGCCAAATTGTAGGATCGCCATGTGGGGCCCAGCAATGTTGGGATGAGATACGGGTATGCGGAAGATCGTGAATCGAGCTTACTACCCCAAGTTGTGGAACCTCCCAGTGTCAAAATGTTCTTGTTGCGGGAATACAAGAGCTTCTGCAGTCGCTGTGCTTCCAGATGATGATTTCGATTCTTATCGACAGATTGAGTCAATGAGACGTGTTGGGATGGCATCATCGCATGTTGTGACGGCATCATTGCGTGCTGTGACTGCATTGTCTCAGGATGTGATACCATGCCCCCTTGTTGTGACGACATTGTCTCTTGCGGCGATGCCATAGCGTTTTGCTGTGATGTGTAAATCTGTTGATTCGCAGCAGCAGCATTCGCCACTGTACCTTGTGAATCGACAGGGTACGACTCGGGTTGGAGCTGCGAGGTTTCAAGTGGTGGCGAAAGATGCTGTTGCTGCTGATGGATCACAGTATTTTGCAGTGATTGCAATGGATCTGACTGTGAAATCCCCTGAATCGTAGGATTCGATTGCATCGTGCTTGTGACACCATCATGATGGGAGTTTGGATTGGTAAACGCCGCGGTATTGTGATTTTGATGTGGCAACGGCTGAATAGATAACCAAACGCAAGTATTAGTGTACTGCATGCTGTGTAATCTTGTGAAGGCTATATTGGATGACCACAAGATAACCGTATACTCACTTTGGTTTGAACCGTTCGAGGATCAGCAAGGGAAAGTTTTCGCAACTGTTGGTGCGAAGTGTTCTTGTCGGCAGCATGAAGTGATACACAGACAAAGACTGCCAGTGCTATAAACCCAAAAGTCAAGAGTGTGAAGGACACGTTCATCATTACGATGCTCCACCTTGTCGATGTTGGAGTGTCGAATGTCGAACGTGAGGGACAACAAAAGACAAGTCAGATCAATGCAAAGCAATCGGTTCGACGAATGATAGTGTGATCAAGCCTTCATTAGACAAGGGACACTCTATATAGATTCTACATATTGCGCGGTCATCGATGTAACGGCATGGCATTCTGATAACAATACTAAATTGCACTGTGCCTCTAAAATGGTATTTATGTCTGCCATTGCGATACAATCGTGAAGGTCATACATATGCATAAGAATGTCCACTTGAATTCGAGACACGAGTCCAGTCACGTGTTCACCTCGACATTTGGGAATGGCAGTGCGATTTGCGTGCTGGGTTTTGTGTGTAAGGATGGGGTTAACGTTCCTCATCTTCCAGCTTGGAGACTTGGAGTTCAGAGTTCAGAGTCGACCTACTAGACTACTGTGACTTTGAATCTACTGTAAAACGAACAAATACCTGCATACCCGTACGAAACGCACTTCGATTAATGCCAGAGGATACAGCATGTTTCGTACTAGTATATAGGGAGTAAAAATGCTTTTTCTTTCGTACTAAGAATACTCCCTATGATACCGAACATTATCGTGGCGGGTGCCATTGTGGCGTTGCCAATCTGAGCGTCTCAGATCGCTTCGATACACAACAATGCTGTTGTGTGCTGACCCGTGCTGGTTTCCACTCTATTCGGAATAGGTCTTTTTCAATCTCTCCACATCTGACTGATCCTATCTGATTGCCTTGTACTACAAGTATCGGTTACTCATTGCAGTTCAGCTACATCAACAACGACAGCAACGACAACACATTAGAACAACTATTACTCGGAGTGTACTGGAGTATATCTTATCAATTACTAACAGTACGATACACTGCTCTAGTACTACAAAACAACAACGGCAACCATGGCGCCTCAAGTCAAGAGATACAAGACGGCCTTTCAGTACTACCAGGCTGATCATTTGGGTAAATTGCGCAAGGAAATTACAGAAATGAGTGCTTGCATGACAGAATTGAGTTCTCGTTGGAAGGCACTCAGTGATGCGGATCGAGAACACTATATGGAAAAGGAACGGATTGATCGTGAACGATACCAACGTGAAGCTGCCGAAGCGGATGCGGAGAAATTACGACAACAAGAAGAGAATCGTTTGGCACTCATTGCCAAGGAGGGTGAGGGTGCATCCTCCCGTGGTGCACGGGGGAAGATGGATGAAGCGCGGAAAACGAAAGAATGGCGAAGGATGCAACGTCAGGCCGAAATGGATCCGGAAGAATTGGAAGAACGGAATCGATTGCGACAAGAAAAGAGGAAGAAGCCGAAGATCGACGTCGCAAACGGGATGCGCAGGAAGCGGCTGTGGCAGAACGACACACCAAGTTAGATAAGGACGCCGCCAAGAAGGCAGCACAGCGATTGGAGTATTTGCTCAACCAATCGGATATCTTTGCCAAGTTTCACGGTGGCAGTAAGAAACCTGCTGCGCAGAAACCACCTTCCAAGAAAAAGTCTCATCGTGATGAGACTGGAGTGCCTGCAGATGAAGAGGCAGAAATTGAAGAAGAGGCGGAAGAACATGTATTCCTCACAAAGCAGCCTTCTTGCATCGCCTTTGGTCAGTTGAAAGGCTACCAACTTGAAGGCTTGAATTGGATGATTCATTTGGCGGAAAAGGGCCTCAACGGTATCTTGGCCGACGAAATGGGTGAGTTTCATTACTGGCCGTCTTGCTGCTATTTTCGTTGTCATGTCCATAATCTCACGAATAATCATTTCTCAACACAGGTCTCGGAAAGACACTCCAATCGATTTCGATTCTTGCGTACCATTGGGAGTTCCTGAAGATACAAGGACCGCATCTCATCTGTGTCCCCAAATCGACTCTGTCCAATTGGATGAACGAGTTGGCACGTTGGTGTCCGTCACTACGTGTGATTCGTTTCCACGGAAACAAGGACGAACGTGAAGCGATGAAGGAGGAATACTTTTCTGCAGAAGCGGCCGCACATGATGGAAGTCGTCCTGAACGACGCATCAAGGTTGCAGGTGAATGGATCGATGACAACTCGGACAATCCACGTGCCTGGGATGTGTGCGTCACGACCTACGAAATTTGCAACACGGAACGAAAAACATTTCAGAGATTTGCCTGGAAGTACTTGATTATTGATGAAGCCCATCGTCTCAAGAACGAAGCCAGCATGTTCTCCAAGACGGTCCGTACATTTCACACGCAGCATAGGTTGTTGCTCACCGGAACGCCCTTGCAAAACAACCTGCACGAATTGTGGGCCTTGCTGAACTTTTTGTTGCCAGACATTTTCTCGTCGGCAGATCAATTCGATGAATGGTTCAACCTGGAAATCGACGACGAAGATGCCAAGAAACAAATGATTTCAACGCTTCACAAGATCTTGCGACCTTTATGATTCGACGTCTCAAAGTTGACGTGGCCAAGGGATTGCCGCCCAAGACGGAAACACTGGTCATGGTGGGAATGTCCAAGATGCAAAAGCAATTGTATAAGAAGCTCCTTCTCCGCGATCTCGATAGTATCATCGGCAAAGCAGGTGGAGCCAACCAAACTGCTGTCCTCAATATTGTCATGCAGCTACGCAAGTGCTGTGGTCATCCGTACCTGTTTGAAGGAATGGAAGACCGAACACTTGATCCACTTGGTGAGCACTTGGTGGAGAATTGTGGAAAACTCAACATGGTGGACAAGCTGTTGAAGAAGTTGAAGGAACGAGACTCCCGTGTCCTCATTTTCACCCAAATGACCCGTGTTCTCGATATTCTCGAGGACTTTATGGTGATGCGTGGCTACCAGTATTGTCGCATTGATGGAAACACCGACTACGATGATCGTGAAAAGGCGATTGACGATTTTAACAGGGAGAACAGTGAAAAATTCGTCTTCATCCTATCGACAAGAGCGGGTGGACTGGGTATTAACCTGCAGACAGCGGATGTGTGCATTCTTTACGATTCTGATTGGAACCCCAACAGGATTTGCAAGCTCAAGATCGTTGCCATCGCTTGGGGCAAAAGAAACCTGTCAATGTGTATCGTCTTGTTTCTGAGAATACCATTGAAGAAAAGATTGTTGAGCGCGCTCAGCAAAAGCTTAAGCTCGATGCCATGGTCGTGCAACAGGGGCGACTCAAAGACAAGGATAAGGTATCTAAAGAGGAAATGATGGCTGCGATTCGGTTCGGTGCCGATAACGTGTTCCGTTCCGAAGAATCAACCATCACGGATGAAGACATCGATGTCATCCTCGCCAGAGGAGAGGCAAAGACCAAGGAATTGGCGGACAAGATCCAAAAGGCTGAAAAGGGAGACCTGCTTGACTTTCGTCTCGATGCGGGCATGGCAGCACAAACATTCGAGGGGGTGGATTACAGTGACAAGGAATTGAGGAATCAGCTTCGCCTTTTGGCACACGACTCGTTGGGCAAGCGCGACCGTCGCCCCCACCGACAAACTACAACCCCATCATGGCACCAAAGAAGAGTATGATTGTCAATAACCAACGCATCAAGCTGCCCAAGTGTCTCCGCTTGCCACAGATGGAAGACCACCACTTTTATAATCGTGAGCGCCTGCTGGAACTGGGACAACTCGAGTTTGAAAATTATGCGATGCTCCGTGAGATTGGGGCTCTCCGCCACGTGAATTTGTTGAACAGCAGCGATCGCTGTTGGACAAAGCTTTGGCCGAGGAGAAGATCGAGCTCCTTGACGAAGGATACGGAGAGTGGACTCGTTCGCAATACTTCCATTTTGTCAAGGCTGCAGCCAAGTTTGGACGAGACGATGTAGCCAGCATTGCCGCTGATATGGACATGTCAGAAGAGGCTGTTGCTGAGTACAGCAATGCGTTTTGGTTGTACGGACCTACTGAGTTAAAGAAGGATGAATGGGAACGCGTGTCAAGTAGTATTGAACGTGGGGAAAAGAAGATTGCGAAGCGTCGCAAGCTCACGGCTTTGCTCAAACAGTTTGTTTCGACATTTGAACATCCTCGCACCGAGATGGTGTTTGCCAACAAGGGAACGACCCATTTTTCGCTTGAGCAAGACCGCGCCCTCTTGTGCGCCGTTGATAAGTACGGCTATGGTAATTGGGATTCGGTTCGAGAGGAGCTTCGCAGGGACAAAGACTTGCTCTTTCAGCACATGGTCCAGGGCATGAATACCGATATGATTATGAAACGCGTTGATTACAGAATGCGCCAGATGGAAAAGGAATGTGAAGCGCGAGAAAAGCAATTCTGAGCCGTAAGCCTGCCAATGTTATCGCCGCAGAAAAGGCAATTGCTGCTATTCGTGAAATGGAAGAGTGGGAAACAGAAGCGAGAATGTTGCAGCTCCAAGGCGAGGATTTGCCTTCGCTTTCTAACCTAAGCGAGGAGGCCAGACAAAATCTTACTGAACGACTTAGTGAACGTGAGCCTATGATTGATCGTTTGCGAGAGATCGAAATTCAAGTCAGGAATTGTAAGAATCTTGCTGAGGAAACACGCGCTGCGATTTTGAGAGGAGACCAGTATGTTAACTACAGTAGCATTACTCTCAAGGCTGGCGGACCCAACAGTAAGGAAGGAAGCCACTTGGTTATCTTGAAGGGGGCGAACGGTGACGACATTGAAGGGCGAATCAATAAGGCGATTCTCAAAGTTCCTGAATGTGGCGTATGTCCTGCTTGCACTGACGTTCGATCTCGTCGCTTGTGCGAGGAACGATTGAAGGTTAGAAATGAGCTTTTTGCGAAAGAAACCGATATGATGGAGAATGAAATAAAGAAAGGAAAAGGCAGCAAGAAGCGAAAGCACGAACCTCCGTCTCCCAAACTTACTGGCAAAACGAGCCCTAAAACATTGCCGCCTGCCGCCAAGAAGATAATCCCTGGTTTAAGAAGAAGCCCCGCGTCACTTCGCAAGGCAACAAACGGATGTCGATTCCGAAAGAGATTTTCCCTGATTTCTGTCAGCGAATAGGCGCCAACGGGACCGCCCAGCGCATGAAGCTTATCAACAAGTTTGTGGAGGACTACCCTGACGTTAGTGTCCGTCAGGTTACCATGAAATTTTCAGACGTTACCACCAAGGATTGTCCACCTGGAGTCATGCCGCCTGAAAAGAAGAGTGGCCGAGCATTTCAATTTTATCTCCGCCCAAAGTTTTATGCTTATTTGGGCCCGGACGATTCAAAGCCTGATAATTGGGAGAAAATGATGGCGGAAGACGATGTCATCTATGCGAAGGAGCAGGAACAAAAGAAGCTGGAACGAAAAGCCAAGGACCAGCAATTGAAGGAAATGATATCCGAAACGACGTCTGTGAAATCAGGAACGTCAGATGCA
The DNA here is from genome assembly GCA_022925895.1 of Fragilaria crotonensis. Taxonomy (NCBI): domain Eukaryota; phylum Bacillariophyta; class Fragilariophyceae; order Fragilariales; family Fragilariaceae; genus Fragilaria; species Fragilaria crotonensis. The sequence continues at coordinate 8,648 of JAKSYS010000624.1, read as the reverse complement.
GCCGATTTCCATGGAGATGGAGACGATGATGGGGATGAAACGGAAGATGAGACTGCCGAGGCAGAGCCATTTCGGAAGAAAGTTAGATATGAGTAAGAGTCATAGTCGGTGATGTAAAGTTGCATGAAGGTTTAAATCACCGAAGCAGAGCTCGACGGCATATTGGTTCCCTCGTATTGTACCATGTAAGCACGAGACGGAGCTTGCCCTGCACCATGACCAGACATGGTAATTTGAAATATAGACATCTACTAATCGCTCCGTTTGTTGACCCGGAATGCAATGTGTCAAGCAATACACTTTCAAGAGTGAACAATCGAAATTGTATGGTACTAGTTAGCAACTAATACTCGACCTCCACTAGTCTCCTCACTTTCCCTCTATGCCAGAAAACGCAATCGGCCACAGAACGTCTGGTCCCCCTCCGATGAATGTGGGACGCAAGGCCAGTTGGAATTCTCTTTGATAACGGCGACGAAATCGCTTCACGCCGCCACCAAACAAAACGTTGTGAATTTCCAAAGCTCTGGCGGCATGCTGCTTCGCTCTGGATTGTGCTCCAGATTGAAAGGCACACAACGCAGCCTGAACATGGACCACAACGGCAGATTCGTCATTCGGTGGCAGTTTGGTTTCGGCAAAGACAACACACGCCTCCCACAAGGGCAGCGCATCCTGCAATCGTCCCATACTGTCCAATGTCAAAGCCTTGAGGATGCGCAAATTTTGAACATCACATTCGAACCATGGAGCTCCGGCTAAATCATCTTCTTCCTCCTCGGCAACTGCTTCTCCCAAGGCTTGCTGGATCAATCCATCGAGTGTCGTGAGACGTTCCATTGGATCCATTTGCATCAATTCATTCTGAACATCTGCATCGACGACTGGTTCGTAGGGTCCTTCACCATCAATTTCTTCCTGTCCGTCCTGTTCGGGTTCTGCAAAATCCATATTCAGCATGCTGGTACGAATCTCGGCTGGTTCACACAAGACTTCGTGTTCTAGATAGGATATGCACACTTCCTCTCCTGCCTTGATGTGCTGATTGGCCACAATCCAAATAATATCCCCAATAGCAAATCGTGAGGCATTTGGTTGACAATCATGATTGAAAAAGGATGGCAAGTAATAAAGAGCCGTGCCGGACAAGGCCGAGTATCCCTGAGGACTTGGGTGTACCATGAGTTCGGGAGAGGTTTCGGCACTGAGAACGTTGTACCGGACCACGAGTGGTAGCCGTTTTCGAATTTGTTCGATGTCAGCCAGTGTCAATGGAGTGGTATGTTGGAGATCCTCCATGAGTTGTTCAAATTGACAGAATGTATTCTCATCGTTGCAATCCCACAAATCAAGACCTTCTAGATCATCTTCAGTTCTAGGAAAGAGATTTGATATTTGTTCGGTCCAGAGTGATACATTCAGAGCAATTTGACGCAAAAGGTCAAGCAATAGAACTTCGTTGAGTTTTGACAGACCAGACTCGTGTTCCTGCATTTCCAGGTTTTCTGGGTCTCTTTCAAAGTCTTCTAGGCCTTGATCGTCCAAGTCTGATTCTGCTTGTAGTAGAGAAGGATCTTGCCAGTCCATCACCATGGCCAATGGTTTTTCACAAACAAGAACAGTTCCTGCATCAATATCTTGTTTCGCGAACCAACCACGTCCTTTTATTCCATTGTCATTCAGTGTCATAATTTCAAATGGGTTACCTCTGCAGCGAGCATCAGTCGGGAGAGATAAATTTGGCCGAGGAGGCTGCTCAGGATTCTCGGCACTTGCAAGGAGAGTTTCAACGTCATCCAACAAGCTTTCAATTGTAACAAGACTGTTACCATCATCATCAATCATGTGAATACCACTCATACTGGGAGAGCATATACTCGAGTAGATGACAATCGCAGAGTCTCAGATAATCACGCTATTAGACGATGGACGATGGACGAAGGGAGAAGAAAGCCTCGATAATTTATGCACCAATTCAATGCTTTTTGTCTTCAAATAGTAGTGCTACGAGTCAACTACAAGCACTGTAATACTACGTGCATGTAAATTTGTTTGCTCGAGAATCCGGATGAGCTTCAGCAGATCGATGCCAATGGCCAGCATTGAACGACACATACCAAGGTTCACGATGACCATTGCCTGGCATGCGTCGTAGACACATATACGAGTATGTACTGTGTATTGTGTATATTTCCTAGAGAATGATAGATATATATGTATGTATACAATAAATCAGAAGTACTCCTGGGTACTATGCATATCTACGCAAATAGGAATGGGAGCCCTTGTATGTCCGTTCAATCGAGCCAGCCATTTGCCATTGCCCAAAGGTTTGTATGGAAGTACTGTTTCCTACTGACTACTGGTACGATGTGCCGTATTTGGACACGCGTGCTAGTAGGAGTAGGACAAGATTCGTATGATATGTATTTTGCGATGCTATATTTCTCGAAACAGAGGACATTTTTTAAAGTACTTGTACCTGGTACTGAACTATATTATCGCAGGATTGGACACAAGTATGAAGTACGAATACTCGAGAGGTCATACTCTATGGTCCTCCGAGCTCCGAGTGCTACAGTACATAGTCCACAGTACTCGGTGCTGTCGTCTGCGAAGTATACTGGAGTACCGGGTACTGTATTCTGTTTTGTACAATTGTAGTCGAGTGCTACTTGTTCTCCACATTTTAGACTGCAGTGCGCGGAGCTCAGAGTACAGTACTGTAGTAAAAGCTACTGGGGTATTCATTACTCGAGTAGAACGCGATAGGCGGTTCACAGTCACAACCACGCAAGCAGAACTCAATAATGTTGAAGATTGAAGTATTCCAACAGTACGTACTAGCGGTAGAATGTAACACAAGGAAGGCCGCCAAATGCGTGCATGGGCTTCGGCTCCAGTCTAGAAGCATTGCTACCTTACTCACACGGAGAGTAATTGCATGTCTAAGGAGTGTGTGGGCTACTTCTACCAATTCGGGTCTGCACCTACGCGGAACTAGTCTTCAGAAGCTTTCCGCGAAGACTGCCGGGCAAAATATTAATGCTACTACCCTCTTCGGTTGATCAATTGTTGAGGATGTACGAATGGCAAAAGTACAAAAGTATAAGTATCCTAACGGTTACTTGACTCTGACGATACAGTTCTATAACTTCAGGGCATGTAGTACTGTCTCGTCGACGAGGAATGCAGATACTTCCTTCGCTGACATTGGTGGCCAAGATTTTCTTCGATTTCTCGTCATTGCTGAAGACCCGCAGTGACGCGGCCTTCTGTGGAAGGGCAGTTTCTTGACGGACGTCGAAAGTCCTAATTCTTTTCGCAATTCACCGAGAAGTTTCTTGTCTTGGATTTTTGGAACCGTCCACGTTGTAGATGGATGTCGATTATTGATTGATGGAGGTTTTGTCGAATTGAAGGAAGCGTTTGTCATGTTTAGCCATCGTGCCGACACGTTTGTGGAACTTGACTTCTTCATGCACGATGCAGTGCTGTGGTATCTCATCGCTGGGTTGTATCGAATGCTTCTTTGCTTTATTATATCGATCCCTTTCTTCAGGTTCTGTGTATGGATGCTGAATGCAACGTTGATGTTTGTTCTGTACGTTTTCGTTGTGCTTGTGGCGTTTGTTGTGAGAACGATTATATACACTCGGAACACGTCGCGATTGGCTTGAATCTCGAACGAGAACCTCGGAACCTTGATTCGTTGGTGATCCTGCTAATTTTATACAAGTTCAAGTTGATTTTGTCGTGGACGAGGTGCCATGCACGTAGCGAGTTGATGGCACGATCGAATTTCTCGCAATTCAAGGCCCAAGCAACTGAAACCCGGGCAACCCATGACTCAGGATGTTGGCGAGAAGTCCTACGAAAATAGAACTCCCTTGTTACTTGTAGAACGGATGACAAGTACCAGTACTTATACGCCGTACAGTACGTATATAACACTGCAGTATCACGCATGTAGAAGTACGGTGAATTATTACTCCGTAGTTCTCATTTGTTAGCCGTAGACACGCCAATCGAAGGATAGAGACCCGTTGGACGCTTTCGACAGAAGTCCAGGACTTCGCAAAACAGGCGTCTTACATTGAGAACACTGGTATAGTACTACTATCTTGGACCTTGTTTGACATATCATACCACGTAAAGTGCAGACTCAATGGACCTACCGGAAGTGGTGGAGTCTTGCAAAACCGGTGAAGCTTAGAAACGAATCTGTCTAGTACTGTTCCAAAATGTGACCTGGTACTACAGTACTGCACTACGTAGCAACATGGCGTGACAAGGAGTTTCGCATGGAAAGAAAAAAATTAGTCCGAGATACGACCTTTGTGGCTGCAACAAAATGGGAATTCGATGAAGCGTTCAATTCGGCTTCAAGGTGTTTCAGATTCGAGTAGTATACCGATACCGTTGAACGCCAGAACCTTGTACTCGAGTACTGTGATACCAAGTACTGGAGTATTACAGTTCCTACTAAGATTTTCTTGTGTTGACGTTGCGCATCGAAGTCCACTCGAACACAGCATGGCGAGTTCAACTTGAACAATTCATGTCTTGGCTGTGACACCTCGATCATGGCACTTGTGTACTTGTATACTTGTATTCCAAGATGAAACTTAACATGTCTCTGCGGTACTTGACGTTCCTCATTACAGCAACACAGTTCAAGACAAGGTATCATAGTACCACACCATTCGAATCCCCACAAACCTAAAGCAGTCTACTCAGATACTCCGGAGTATCGCAGTCAGTACTACTCCGACAGTTGTCGAGTACTCGAGTACGACTCCAAGGACCTGGTACTTGTACTCTTCGAGTCTCTTCGAGGAGTGACGTCGACGAGCGTTTCTGCTCATCTTCCACATTGAGGCAACGCAAAAAGAACTCTAGTACGAGTACATCCTTGCACCGGTACGGTATCATGCAGTGTGCCTCGTTTCTCATGTAATCTGTTAGCCAACGAGTTTATGGGCGACTTCAATGAGTAAATACAAAAATCAAGCAGCCACTCGCACCTAGCCGTACGGTATACACGACGGGGGCAATGGTGGAAAGTAAATTGAATCGGGTAGGTATGGCAGCAGTGGTCTCGTTTTTTAAGTGAGAAACCGGGATCCAAGGTACAAGGCGCCGACGCTTGTAGTTCCCGAGCTACCGCACAACGTCTCGATTAGTCCATAGAAAACCCTTGGGGATATCTGTGATTTAAGGGTATCTCTGGAGCCCTCATTGAATTTTCTACAAGAAGCACATATGATGTTGCGACACGGGTAAGAAAGAATTAGTAACAGTACCGATCCATAGGCAGCCACCAGCCACTGATTTCGTTCAGTATTCAGTATAGGAAATTGCATTAGACAGTACGTCAGTACAGTACCGGTCTATGGGGTCGGTGCTTACGTACCAGGCCAAAGTACTTGCATTCTTCGACCGTGCACAAGACGAGGGCCCGTCAGAGTAGTTTGTCGACCGGTACTGTTCATCTACCGTCGTACTCTACTATCTACTATGAATATCTAAACAAACACAGCGGCATGCCTTCCCGCCAGGGCTGGCAAAAACCTAAAGTTTTCAAAATCAAGATTAGGTTTTTGGGTTTTTGGGCAAAAACCTAGAAAAAACCTAAATTTAGGTTTTTGAACTTAGTGTACGTAGTGGCTAGTACCTAATACAGCGTACAGCTGACGTCTGAGACGTACAGTGTATAGTAGAAGCTCATACTAGTACTCGAAACTCGGATAAAGCCGCCATGTCTCTCGTTTGCAGTTGCCGCGATGGCGACCAGCCGGGTCCTGGTATTGAGAAGCATCGTCAGCATTGGCAACAAGATCAGCATCATCAGATATCCAGTTGCAATCGCGAAAGAAGATATAGTTGGTCTTGATGTAAACCAGCTTCTCTACCTTTGCATCGTGCAGGCTGTTTCATCTTAATGATTAGTGCGTATTGCAAATAGGCATACAGTATTGCGTCTGCAATATGCAAGATACCAGACGCAAAACACTCCAAAATCCAGAATACGTCGTTCACCCATGACATGGAATCCGGAATTCTCCCTTAAAACCAGAGCAAAAACCCAAAAACCAAAAACCTTGAGTTTTAGAACCATTAGGTTTTTGCCAAAAACCTAAGCAAAAACCTAATCGAAAAACCTAACGTGCCACCCCTGCTTCCCGCGAAGTATGGCAGAAACAGTGGTCTTGTTTTCTTTTCATCGGGTACTGGTACTACCGGTAGTACTACCAGGTACTGCTACAAACTCATCGAGTACTTGCTCCAGCCGATCGAGGGCACTCCGCTCTGACAATTGCGAGGGTTCTGGACAATCGATCGCTTCCAATTGAGACCGAAATCAGGCCTACTACCGGAAGGGAACCGTGCCAATTGCCAGCAACGTTTTGCATTGAAGTGTAACTTCACGTCTAAATCTCATACCAGTAGTACACGTTTGCGGCAGACTACCAAAGCAATGTACTCGGCGTAGTCTTGAGCCAACGTAACATTATGGATGTGCATGAATGGGCCTACCGTGGATTACATTCACACATCCACACCATAATCTCCTACCATTAGTACACTTGTGCGGCATACTACCAAGGCAATGTAATCGGCGTAGTTTGGAGGCATAATACCATTATGGATGTACGCGAAGGGAACTAGATGAAATTTTTCATTTTCCGAATTCCTTGGCGTCCATGCTATACCAATTACCAAACCTGGTCATGCGAACCAACACAAATTTCCACACAAATTGCCAAAGAAATTTAAATCATCATCATCATCTCGCAAACAAACATAATGGTGACCAATCCAGTAAACGCCATCGAGGTTGATACTGCGTTCATGCCGAACAAGGACATTAAGAAATGAGGATCGGAGGCAGAACTCGTCTTTGGCGGGTGCTGCCGTGGGTGCTGCAGCCGGTGGGACAGCCGGTGGGACTGCAGCAGGGCTGGCCGTGGTTGTAGGTGGAGGAGTCGGTGCCTCGGTAGTGGCGGGTGTCAGTGTGAAGGAAGCATCACTGGCGCAAGTACTGGCATTGAACACAACACCAGAGCGGCATGTCACACTACTATCCTCGTTAAGGTCCAACATGAAGGGACATGGAAGTTCCGTCTGCACCACATCGAGGAAATTGTTGACAGACTTGACAGTAGGCTTGTTGCTGAGAACAACGACGGATGATGCGTTGAATAGCGAGACTGGAGAGTTGATGAAGCAATTATCCTCCAATCGGAGTTCACCTGTACTGCTGAAGGCAATCATAGAGCGATACAACTAGAAAGCGCATCAGATGCATTGATGTGGGTACCAGTTAGCGTTGCAGCGGCAATTTGACAATTTCGTACGTCAAACGACACAAATCGAGGGACTTACCACATCATCATTCTCGACCGCGAAGTCATTGCCGATAAAGACGTTGTTGATGAGAAAAACATCGAGGGTGCCTTCAAATGGCAGACCTTGGAAAGGATCCAGTGCAGAAAATTTCAACAAGGACAACCCTTCTTCTAGCTGTGGCATCTCAGGCGGGAAATTATCCTGAGGCAAACGAAATGTGTGATTGAGTGAATGAGAAACAACAGAGCTATGCATTGTTCGAGGTTCAAATTCGAAAACGCACCTCAAAGCGACAAGAGTCAAACGTAAATGATACCGGTTGTGGAGAAGAACCTTCAGTAATGTATTGACTGAGGAGAAACATTGGCTCTCCCTGCAGGTTGCTAAAGATGCAGTCCTTGAAGGTAACATCGCCTTTTTGAAGCCCAACAATGACCGGAATAACAGCAGGATCGAGCGAAGCAGAGATAAAGTCCACAGTAACGCCTTGTACGACGACGTTTTCGACAACAGTGTCATTTGTGACACCAACCTCGTACGTTCCAATTGAAATGGCAACAATTGTCCCGTCGGCCACCGGATCCCCTTGCTCGATGACACAAGAGTTCGCAGAGGAACCGTCTTCTCCGCATAGAGCAGTCGCATTAGACCTCAACATCAACGATGGAACGAATTTAGTGTTGGGACATAAGATGTACTTTCTAGCGACTGAAAGATCTGTTACTGCAAGTTCAGCTTCGAAAATCAGAGTCAGGTTGGTGAAGCAGCTCGCACTACCGGTGGACTGAGACAATACTCCAGGCACCAACATCAAGTGCACAGCAACGAGCAGCGAGGAAGCGGCAGTAATGAAACGATGCTTCATTATCCTGTGTTGTTGTTGTTTTAATGTTCGTTCTGGTGTTTGGCTTCACCAAAATCCAATAACCAAACATACATTAACACGCCATTTGATACCTGGTTCATGCCCTGAGAAAATCCGTGTATGTATCCATACACGCCCGTCATTCACTTTTTCGTACGATACGTCTGCCATTCAACTCGATGATCCCATGAAATGTATCCATCTCTGTATAGAGATATCTACTCCTACCTTGTAGCCTTTAGTAAAGCAACACGTACAGTAAAAAGTCCTCCAAGTACTCCCATACAGTACTCCCATACAATTCTCTTCCTGTATATCATGATCAGCTTTTATAAAATAATGCGTTACTCGTATGATAGTATGACATAGTGAACTTCTATATGTACAGTACAGTACAAGATATTCATATTACATATATCCATAACAATGT
>JAKSYS010000623.1:0-37101 GCA_022925895.1 Fragilaria crotonensis | reverse complement strand
CGCGGAAACTAACATTCGTGCTGAGTCGCGGTTGCAGTCGCGCATCGTAAATTACGGTCATTCCCGTATGAAAACACGGGAACACGATTTCCGAGTCGACAATCCCATGACACCATCTAATCACAATATCTAAGAACCTACTTTTATCAAAAGCCCTTTACTTCGCAGTTTGGTATCACTTGTTGCTAGCACGACACCAAGTAAATCACACTCCTGCCTCCACTTGCTGGAGGGCTTGAAGGTTGATCATGATTAACTTGCCTGTTGCCGAATCTAAGAAGAGTGAGTCACGGAGGAGCTTGAGTTGCTCGATACCGACTTCTGTCAACATGTTGTAACGATCAACACCGCCTAAAGAGGTTGGGCCGTGACGAAGTGGGGTTGGGATTTTGCCTCCTTATGTCTCAGTGGCTGACCCCTTACTAGAGGAGAACATCAAGTGCTGTTTAACGTGATTCCTTACTTTGACATCTTCATTTGCTTATTGCAGCAAATCAGTCCACCTAAGTCAGTCATCAATCACTCTGGAGCGAATCCAAAGAGACAATAGTACAAAAAGCAAAATTAGTCTCCTGCCGACATCCATTTCGATCTTCAATCAAAGCATTTGGGCGATGGACTGCTTTGTAGCCTTGCACTTTAATGACTGAATGACCGAAGTGTGTGAAGGCTGCCAAGCCTGTTTATGCTGCATACAATATTTATCATTGTGATGGACTGAGCTGACACCTGATATGGGCTGAATGGTTGTTGAGAATCAAAATGGTGGCTTCACCAGTGAACTCATCAACCTCAGAAGCAGCCAGGGATGAAGGTAGTCCATACAAATGTTGTTGTTGTTGTTGTTGTTACAGATGACAATTGTTTGAAATCAAATTCTAAATTGATGTATGCCAATCACTGAAACATTATGTCGGTCATAATCTATTCAAACAGCATCTGTGATAACACGCTTCTACAGTACAAGCTAATATTTAATTTGAGAATAGGCCAATCATGTCAAAAGGAGGGTCATGAGAATTTGGAACCAGATGAAGAATTCATCAATTTTGGTGAATTCTTGCACCCCAAATCAGATTTTGAGCAAAAGGTGTAAGATGTTGAGCCTTTGCATTGTCATACATTTGGGCAAAATATTTGACCCAAATGGTCCAATTGGGTCACTAGTCAGATTTTGTTGTGGTTGTGGGAATGCTCTAAGGGATGACATGTCATCACATCCCAAACCTTATTCCATCATGTTACAGTGATTTCTACGTGGTGTTACACGGAATGGTAGAAATGTGGACGCTAGGACAGTATACGATTCAGAGAAATTGTAGTACAGAGCAGGCGGGGTTCGAAAATACCATGCCACATTGAAATTGGTGTTTCAGTCCTCATGTTCTTGGTAGAATAGTATATTGCTATTGCAACACATTGTTGCAATCCCCGTTGGTTCTTCCTCATAATATTCCGGAATCATGATCAGCATGTTCCTATCATACATGCCATTCAATCTGGATCAATTGTCCACCAAGCATTACAAACAAACGCACAAGAAAACGTAGTGCAAACACCCACAGCAAAATTGGTTGCTTTATGCAGTGCACCCGTGCTTTGGCGCGCTTTTTTTGAAAGAGACTCTTGTTCCAAACGAACTTTCACCTGCCATTGTCGCGCGCTGCTGAATGCATCAAAGAACATCGTGATCTCAATTTTGAAGTAGCTACATATAAAGTACTTGTCCATTTTGATGCAACAGATAATTTGAATGTTGCGCATACAGTCCCTGTTGATACCCATAGCCAAGTGTCAAGCTTCATTGCTTCCGCTGTTGATTTCATGCATACCATTGACCCAAAATGGACTGTTGCACTTGTCAAAGTCCTTAACAATTTCAATGCACCAGATTATGCCTTCGGGTCCATCGTAGCATCAGCAAGAGTCGCCGCTAGTGCAGAGGAGTATTCTTTTCACCCACAAAATGGTCTCAATCAATTGCTAAATGTAAAACTGTTATCAAAATCAACTTCAAATACAACTTAGCTCATACCCTTTGTTGTGACAGTATTATGTCTGCATGGGCCACTATTGCCAGTCATTGTGTTCCATTTGTAACATAATGATCCAGGATTTATGTGGTGTTAGACCTTTAACATCCACTGGTTCCATATGAAAGTCCAGATGGAAAATTGGGAGAAGCATCCTCAGAACATGATGTCTACTACAATATACCTACAATCAACAAATTACCAATCCCACTCATCAACTGCTTGTACATATCATACATTGGATTGATCAAACATCCTCAGGGACAGGGAATGACCTGTGTTTGCTCAAATCACCTGTAATCTTTACAGAACCATTTCGTCAGACAATCAAAGCCTGGGTTTACCATGGGCAATTCCCTAAATGTAACATCATCTGCACAGAACAAAATGCCTTGCCCAGGTCAAATTGCAAAGCAACTTGGGCAGCAATTCTCTGTTATTTCCTTTTTCCAATTGATCTGCTTGAATTCACATGAATGGTAAAATTGAAATGCATGAGCAGTGGAGATTTGTAGAGATATGATCACATCAGTCAGAATTTCATTTTGGCATTTGGTGGTGAGATGCGTTATGCTCAGTATAATTAAGAAACGACCAATTCCTGGACAATTCCAAGTATCAACTCCATGAGGCAACTTGGCTGTCGTTTTTGCTACTGGTGCCATCCACCAAGTCAAAAAGGTCATGCCAATCTCATCCCTTCAACAAGGGCAGCAACATGCTGCTGCCAACACCGTGCCTTTATCTCCGACTTTTACGGTGAATATGAAGGCTTGAGTTTCTTTCCCTTCTTTTGGTCCCCCCTTTTACATCCAACAATGAAAAGTGCATACTATTACAACAATACCGTTGATGAAATTGGTTGGGTGCCATCAACATTTGAATGGAACACCTGTGTCCTCAGGAAATTGATTGTCAAGGTCTGAGTCCATTCAACCTTTTTGCCTTTGTCCTGTTGTAACTGCAACTTGTCATTGCATCTGCTTGAGGATTCAATAAGCAACAATGATGCTTTGCAATGCTCTCTGAGACCTCTGGAAAGCTCTTGAGGAATGCATTTGTACCACTTCAACGGAAATTGGATTTGGAATTCTGAAATGCGTTCTAGGAAACACTGATGCTTGGAATGTCTTGGTGTTTGTGTCTGCTGGTAGTGATGTAAATTCCTCGGGGCCACTGAATACGTAAGCCTCAGGCATGAATTCCCATGACACCTCAGAAGTCGGAAGTGAAGCCAGACCCACGATGACCTAAAGTGGGTATCACAATGACTCAGCAAAATGCTGGAGTGTTGAGCAGACAATGCAACAAGTGTGAATCCAAATGGCTGCCATAACTTCTTCACAATGCAAAGGGACCTATGCAGTTAGACACCTGGTTTGATTACAAACTCAACACAAACATTGAGAATGTCTTGCAGGTGCCCATGATTAGTTTCCAAGAGACTAAAGGGGGAATCTCAACCCCAATGCTGTGTTCTTCTGAAGCAAGAACAGGCCAAATCCATTCTTGTACCTGTATGGACAATACATAAATGGTATGAGTAACTAGATTACACAATCTAATTACACAGTAGAGTATGACAGTGTAATGTGGTACAGCACTATCAGGGGATGTGTGACAGTAGTACATGTCTTATTACTGTTAGACTGGTGTTGTTCGATACTGTCACATGTGGAAAGTAGGTAAATCAAGAACAACATCAAAAACACCATCAAGTCTACGTCATTTTGGCTCTTGCACTGAAAGTCAGGGAGCATATGACATCAAAGAAATACATGCAAAACTTTCAAGTGTGCATGAGTGAATAGTATTTGAATTAGGAGTAGAACCCCCCCCCTGCTTACTCAACTCACAACTGATCTTTCGTGTATCCGTAAAGTGAATACGGTCCATTTTGATAACAGCGATTGTTATCCTGATTGGAGTCAAGAATATCTGGCAATGGCAGTTTTGCTGCATTTGCAGGAGATTTCACTGACCACAGTTATACTTGTGCATGTTCCAAAAATGCATGTGTTCATCAGAGGTCTGATCCACACAATTAGTTTAGTAATTGGTGTAGTTTTTGGGCATTTCAAACATCCCAGTAGATGTGGTACAGTAAAAAATACCATCAGTACTTGGTTATCGGTCCCAGGAGTTGTTTTCTTCCAATCCACTGAAGGAGCGAGTCGGCCTATATAATACCTGGTAGCAAGTCTATGCATAGTTGCTGTCATTTCTTGTGGTTTTGTACGAAGTCCAATTCGAAAAGGAATTAACCACTTTATTGCAAAGTGGTTTTTGAGCGCAGCACAGTTGTTCTCGGTGGTTTAAGCTCAAGCAAACACTACACGGATTTGAAAAGTACGGAGTACGGTACATGTAGTTTTGCCCATCCATGATGCGAGATGCGAGATGCGAGATGCGAATCGTAGGGCAAAAATACTGACGGTTGCGCCGTTGCACATGAAAATAGTGGCGTCGGGTGTTTTTCGTGTTTCGTTACGAGCTTCTACTTGCATCAGTCCCTACACCGTGGCGAGTTGCATGAACGTATACTCCGCGATGTCGTGGAAAAAGTATCGGTAACCTGGTAGTGGACGCGCTGGCGAAGAAGGGAACGCATTGAAAAATGGCGGCAAATTTTATGTCAACAAAGATGACGAATAGAAACGGAAAGTTTACCTAAATGGAGTCAAAAGTAAGACGTGTCGAACCATGAATCATATACGTAAATTAGGAATTTATGAAACATGTACTTAGAGGGCTTTCATTTTTCGATTTAGCAACACCCAAAAAGAATAATCCAGTCCTATACTAGCTAGAGTGGTCGACGACTTTGCTGGACCACGCCCTGTTGCACAACAAGAAATATAAAACACGAGAGCACCGACGTTGCACGCTGAAACAGCGATTGCGAAAGTAATCCTTGAATTAAGGCCACTGTAAGCGATTGATTGTGATCCTTGTCTTTCCGCCAATAGGTCTCAGCCAATAGGGCACATACGTCTTTCGCCATTGTTGTTGTTGTCATGACACCTTCTAGCGGCAGGTCCGCTGCAACTGCGTCCACGACGAGTAATAAATTTGAGATGGCGATAGAAACTCAAACTACATCAAAGAAGATTGGTGTCTGGGGGCCTACCAACTCTTACGAATCAGACGACGCATCTTTCCCTGCACAAATGCTCCAAAGCGCAAAACTCAATTCCAATCGGAACGCTCAACTTCCCAACGGTGGAACACAGACAACCAAGACCAGCGACACCTCTTCAGACCCTACAACGTCATCGAATACACAACCGAATGCTTCTTCTTCTCCATCTACCCCCATGTCAATTGCCGCCCTGAAATTGGAACGAATGTTCGAAACGGCATCTGCAGCCGTGGAAAGTTTAGTCAAGTCGGCTGCCTCTGCTGTGGCGAGTGGTGGTGGCATCTTAACACCCTCTCCGGATGCGACCCGGACGACCGTGGCGGAAACACCGTCACCGCCACAATTGCAGCAACAACAACAGACACGACAACGTGTACCTACTGCCTTTGAAGTGTTCGTGGAAGAAGCCTGTACCAGTCCTTGTTCAGGTGCCCGTCATGTGGGTGATTCGCCACCTCGTCGATTCTTATCAGCAACGGTAGGAAATGGTGACGAGAACGCACAAGGACGACAAACACCATTGGGTATTGTTCCTTTGGTAAGTCCTGGCAAATCGTCATCTCGTATGTTGGAAAATGAGAATAGGATTCGGATCGGCGTGTCGGTGGATTTGTCGGATATCGATGACACTGGCGACGATTCTCCTTCGGGGCAACGAACATCGGTTCTCGAGGGAAGAAGCAAGAAATCTGCGAATCCCGCTGATTTCCCCATGAAAACATTAGCCTTCAAAGTCGATCCAAAATACGACATTTCTCGATCGATATCAGAATTGACCATGAAGTCATCGCACGGGGAGCATACTTTTAAAGTGGCAGAAAGTCGGCGCATGGCCTACTATGCGGTGGGCAAACACCACAAAAACAGTGGACGAGGCGGAAATCGACGGTGTTACTTTACAGGAAAATTGATCTTGGGAGGAGCGCCATTCTATGCCGGATCGGTTCAGCAGGGTTTGCGAACGCTAGTGGTATTTTGCTTGCCAAGTGCTCTTGGGCTCCCCAAGGACGCCACAGAACGAGTGCTGCAGAAGCAAAGTAGTGACTTGACGAGCTTGACAAAGCGAAGTAATGCGTCTTCGCAGGGGGTCATTCCACTTCCCGAGAATATGTGCAAGCCGGAAGTGCTTTGAAAAGGGTCAGCACTATGGGCACCAGTAGTAATCGAAGTACGAGTGTGTCAAGTCCACATCTGTGGACGACTTGTCGTTCCTCGAAGAGGAACTTGATCCCAATTGGGATTTGGACCGAGACTATCTCTTGAAGAACCTTCCAGACCCCTCCAAGGACCTGCTGGATGAAATGAGCCTGCGCTACCCGGATCAGTTTGAAACCTTGCCAGTCCAAGTGCGATCTCCTCATTGCTGGCGCCTCTTTGTCAAGTTTTGTTTCTTTTCGGGCCTTCCCATTGCCGAAGGCGAATTGCACTACAAGGTTCGGGATGAAATCGCCATGGACGTCTACGGCGAAGAAGTCACGTTGTCGCACGAAGTTATGGAAGCTGTGAATGGCGATAGTGCTGAAATCTTGCGACTACCAAATCAGAAAACGTTCAAATACCTGAGAAAACATTACACACAACAGTGCGGAAAATTATCAGATGCAGTGTTTCAGCGAACAAGTTGGGAGATGGTCCGACCAGAGGTTTGAGAACGAAGACCAAAGAGTGCACTTGTCTCGTGCCATCCTCTTCAAACTTACAGATCGTGTACGTCATTTCGCAAGTTTACTAATCAATACTCTTCGGCATTCCGTTCGCATGTGCATATGCATACGAGCATGCTCGAGGTTTCCCTGTCTTAGGACTTGTACGGTGCTATCCAAGTGGAACGCTGGACTTTCTGATGGCGCATTTGTAGCAATGCACGGCTCGGTATCCACAGCAAAGCACGACGTAGCGTACCAAGTCAATCGACCTCCAGGTAGGTGGAAATAATGACGTAAAGCTAAGAAATTAGGAACTAGCTCCTTCAATCCGCTGTTGCATATGCGCAGCGAGCGTGGTTTCTGAAGACAAAAAACGTGACGAAAAGACGGCAAACCTTCTACTTCAAATCCAAGACTCTGTCAAGCTCTTCCAAGGCTTCACATGCCTCCACCATGTCTGTCAAGCACTCATCCGTGAGCACCCCCAAAGCTCCCGAAATTTCCGTCGCACTGGCAATCTCTTCCAATTCTTCCCACGCGAGGGCCGCCTGCGAAGAGGTGGGTCCGAATTCAGCCGTGGCGGCCTTGGCCGCGGCCAAGGCCGCGCGGATTGCCGGAGAATCGGCGCCGGTTGGCATCATGGCGACTGGCGTTAACTTGATGGCCTTGATTTCAGCCGCCAAGTTCTTGACGCGATTCACCTGGGGAGTCGTTTCGGCAATGAGAGTGGCGAGGGCATCCAATTTGGCACCGTACTCGATGCATTCGGCTGATGTGGCTTCCACGTCGCATTCTTCCAAGTCTTCGCCGAGGGCCATGGCGTCGCTGTTGAATGACGATGTGCGTTTGATGTGTGTTTGTGAGTATATGATTTGGACAAGGATATGGGTAGAGATTGCAAGTTTGAATCGATTGCTCAGGATACGGGATACCGCCAAGCAGTTAGCATGACTCACCTGGTCCTGGTCGATGCTGACAACTCTTCCACAGCTTCCCATGCCAAGCGAGCCTCCTTCGAGGTGGCTCCAAACTGCTTTGCCGCAGCCATGGCTTCCTGGATCAATGCCGACGCGTCAGGGCGTTCGGCAAAGAGCCGCGACTCGACACGACGGAAATGGTACGTGGGAGCCGTAAAGGCATCAATAGATAGCGGAAGGAGAAACAACAAGAACTTCATAGTGCTTTGATTATTTATTGATTGTATTGATGATTGTTTTGAGGAACAGGACAACGATGCAGATGCTTGTCTTCAACTAATCTCTTCGTTGATTTGTATGTTGTGTGACCAAGTGCGATGGTTAACTCGGAGTTCGCACAGATCCGAAGTTCGTATGCGAAAGTAACTTCCACTCCGAGTAATGGAGTACACTGTATAGTACTCCGGTACAATGGAGTACCGTCCATTCAACCAACACTGCCGTTCGCAAGCTGTTTGTCATCCAGTTTGTGTCGGTTTTATGCGACGAATCTTCAAGGGAAACTGTGCCCGCCACCAATCAGCTGTCGGACCGTCAAACGTTGAAGGACTGGAGCAGCTGACGAAATGCCAGCAGGGCCGATGCTCATTGAATGAATGTGTACTTGTACTGTTGTACTGGAGTACTGGAGTACAAGTACAGCATAGAGTAGTAGTACAAGGAAATCCAGTACAGCAGTACAGGGAAACGTACCTCGTACGAGTCCTGTGTACAATGTTTACAGTAGACGCGTTATAGAACTATATAGTGCCGCAGTTTTATACTCCGAGTACAAGAAGGTTTTACTGGTACGACGTACTGTATGTTGTACCTGGTACAGTACAACATACTCCAACGAACCAGATATGCATACAAAACTACATGGTCGCTCCGTCAAGAACAAACTGTCTGTTTCGTTTTCTGACATGTTTATTGCCATTGACTGTCCAGGTTGGAACTACGGCTATGTAGTGCTCTTCTGAACCCTGTAGTCACCCCTGCACAAAGCATCACCATGTTCTTGGATCAATCCTTGTGACGAATATTCTCCACGTATGAGTGAGTGTTGCGAGGATGGATGGTGGATTATGAATGATGGCTGATGTATGATTAGAAACTCACATGGCCGTTGACACAGTAATGTGGTATCAGGTACGCACTCTTGCCTCTCTCCCCTCATTCCCTCGCTTGCTCGCTCGCCCGTCCGCCATCGTGTTCCATGTTCCTCGAATTGACATTTGTTACGTGATGGACGCTCCCCTCCCCGGTGTTGATATGCACGTTACCAGTGAACCCTACACTCGATGGGTGTTGCTGGATCGACGCACCGGCAAAATATTTTGGATTGATTGGTACACAACCGAATGCAAGGTGCATCTTACCCTTTGTGTATGGTCGCCATCTTCCCGTACATTACTGCGTTTGAGTCCTGCCCTCAGATTTTACCTACTTTATGATGCACTCACACACACTTTTTTTACCATGTCTCGTTGGAATAGAAGCACAGTATCCGGTGTTGACACTCATTATGAAGCCACACTCTTGTCGTTAGCAATGACGATCTGAGAAGCACTTGACCACCTGTTGGTTGGTTGACTGATTGGCTGGCTGATAATGGTAGTACCCACAGGAAGCACCAACGCATCATTTACTTGTCGCCGCCGAGACATCAAACATCACCAGCATCCACCAATTTACATGCCAGACCTTCAAACGTCTCAGACTTTTGATTGTTTCTCCAGTCCGCGGCATGTAGCACAACGAAGTTGTAAGACTTGTTGCGTTCACCAAGCAATGAGTACACAAACAAGAGACAGACCATTGTGCATTACTAGTAGTGGATGTATAGTTAGTTGTTGAATTACCCAACTCAAAAAGCTTCCAACCTGTATATGAAGAAAAAACACATTCGTACTTGGACATGCTTCCTATATCATTCTACAGAGCATCGACATCTCTCTCAAGGAACTTTTCTTATTTCTTGAGCCCCGCCAATGATTCCGGCCGCTCGGATGCCACTCCCAACGGAACCAAGTAGTCCCAAGTAGAATCCTGCCGACAATCCCACGAATGGAATTTCCGTTGTTGGCCAACAGTGCCGCATCAATCCAAGGGCTCCCACGGCCGCCGCATAAAGGCAGGTGGGCCCACCTTGAGGGCCCCCGCCAAGACGGGAAGCAAAAAGGGAGCACCCTCGACGAGGAAGAATGCCACAAGATTGACCAAGAGCTGCTGGTTGTTAGCAGCGGCAGACAAGAGACCGAGGTCTTCCGCCAAGGGCAACAATTTTTCAATGGTGGCAAGGTCCACGCCGTTGGCTTCCAAACTGGAGAGAAGGCCGGATTCGGCAGTCGCGCCGAGGAGGTTGAGTTCGCGGACGCGGCGAATGACATTGTACTTTATTAGTTGTGTTTGTAGCGCAAGAATAAAGAAAGAGAGTCATGGTGAGAGAGTGACTAGCGAATCAAGATGCAAACATAAAGTGGGCAACACTGGGTACGTTCATTGACGCATAACAACAAGAAGAGTGAACCAGCGCAACATCGCACGACATTCACTCATAAGCTTAACGAAAATAAAGCATGCACGTACTTGACGGTTCAAGAAGGAGTTCTTGTCAACCTTGGCGACCCATTGCTTGTAGTTGGCCTCCCCAAGGATAACTTCCGGAGTATTCTCGTAACTGTCTTCAGCGAACTCAAATCCAAAGGATTCCGAAAGAGCAGTCGTCGATGGACGAGCGATGCTCGATTGCACGACTGTAAAGGCAGACGCCGACGCCGCAAAGATGGAAAGCAGTGCGAGGATACGTTGCGTCATCATTGTCAATTAGCTTCCAGTAAGTCTACTGTACGCTGATCTGTGGCACCGGTATCCTTGGTTCAACAAGCACACACACACCACATGCGTTTGCGTTTGGAGTTTTTATTCCTTAGGAGGCGAGGTCAATACGCCACGTACGCGATCCAACTTCTTGGAAAGGGAGCAGGATAAAACGAATGGCCTCCCAAATGCAGGGTAGGGATATTTTTCTCGTCTTCAACTTTTTCGGAAATGATTTTTTAAAATTTTAATTGCGATCGAACATCGAACTGAAGCAACTTTCAAACTTCCAATCACAAAAACAAAACTGCCCAAAAAAACAAAAATGATTCGACACTTGCCGAGAACACCCACTACTAGCTACTAGTACCCATACCGGAGTTGAACTCCAGTACTGTACTGCAGTAGTAGAACAAATACTGTGGTACAGTAGCAAGTGGATGTTGACATTTTACAACATAACTGAGTTTTTCGCTTTATGCATACATTCAAAGCATATCCTACTATATTATAAATTAATTGTGTGCGTGTGTGCGTGCGTGCGTCCGTCTGTTACGGAGTATGACCACTCTGGGGTACTGGATCAAATGAATACTGTCTCATACTCGGAGTATGATATATGTCATACATGCATACTGGAGTACTCCGTAAGCGATGTCGGTAAGATTTGCATATACGTAGTTGCGTCAGTGCGTGCGTCTGTTACGGAGTATGACCACTCTGGGGTACTGCACTACTTGCGTATAGTACTGAACTGTACAAACAGTACACACAACCGTGCACAACCCATACCGTACACGTATTCCAAAAGTCCGACCAATTGGGAGGTACCCACTAGTATACATATATTTATCATTTCTCAATCCAGCGACAGTGCACAGTGCACAGTGCACAGTGCACACCCATTCGACATCCTCTTCTTCCTTTTCACCCATCAACTCGATGCATCTACACATTTCCCCTTCTCTCTACGCATGTCACGGAGAGAACTGATCCGTGAACAACATCATACATCATACGGATCAGCAATAAGGAACATCCATAACTTGTATCATCGATACTTTGACGCAGAGGTCCAAGGAGTTAGAGAGTGCAAGCACTACTCTCAGCTATCTGCACAATTCGAGTACGGCCTTCAGCCTTGACAGGGAACAGTATTGATCACAAGAACACGATACCGTAACGTATCATAAAGATCTCTTCTTTCTTTTCGCCGGTATCAGTCGTCCGAGTTCTTCGAATAAGTTCAGAGTTCAGAATGTACCGCATGCACCGAATATCCCTTCGAAGCTTTCTGGGGGCGCAGCAGCGGCTCTCCTCTACGAATCCTCCAATTGTTGCATCTGTAACAGCAGCAGCAGCTGCGGGATACACCCTTTGGTCGTTGTCTTCCGACAAGCATAACCGAAGATACCTTCCGAAATCCGATTCGAATCACAGAACAACATCTCTCCTGTACACCAGTCTCCCGACCTCGACTTGCAGTGCTCCTGAACAAGAAGACTCGGATCATGACGACTTTTCCGAGCCCGCCCGATACGAACAATCCCTGGCCTTTCACCGTTCCTTGTTGGACGAATATCGCTCGAAATGGGAGTACGTTCCCGACACAAACAGCAATGGCGGCAACGGCACTGGTAGTGTCAATCGTTCCACGTCAACTCCAACTTCCTTCAACCCCTGGCCCAAGGCCGTCCCCACCACTCCGGAACAAGTCAAAATCTTGGAATATGATTTGAAATACGCCGCTCCAGGCAAATACCGCGACGACTTGCAATTCCGAATTGCAGTCTACTACATGAATAGTTCGCCCACAAATACTGATTCATCCACATTGGATCATTCTGATTCTCGTCGCGCCCTCCGATCGCTGCAAGAACTTGCACTCGCAGGACATTCCGATGCCCAGTGCATGCTTGGCATTATTTTTCGTGAAGGCACGGCCGACATTGATCCCGATCCCGTCAAGGCACTCGTGTGGTTCCAACGTGCTGCCGGATCTGGCAATCATGCTCAAGCATGTTATGAAATGGGAGTTGCCTTGTATACAGGAGAGGGTGGTGTGCCGGAACAAGAGGGAAAAGCAGTGGAATACTTTGAAAGGGCCGCGTCCCTGGGACATGCGGCCGCGGCGTACATGTTGGGAGATTGCCTTTTGGATGGAGTGGGCGTGATTCGGGATCGGGCAGAAGCGTTGGAATGGCTTGTGGCGGCGGGTGAAATGGGACATCGCGGGGCGAGGTCGAGAGTGTTGGCTGTTTTGGAAAACACGGCGGATGAGAGTGGGGTGTTTACGGATGGGAGCCGACAATCGTTCCAACGACGAGCTACGGATGTCGTGCCCGAGGAGAAGAAGTGGACGGAAGAAGATTTGAAGCGTCTTGTGACATTGGAGAAACAGTACACAATTGGGGGTGGAACTCGCAACCCCGTGATTTTGGAGCGACGAAAGAGTGTCGTGTCGGAGAGTCGAGAAGAGCCCCATGAAGCGGAGGAGCATCCATCAGAGACTTAAAAGAATAATGTCGGAAGGGTAATTGCTGAATAGCCTTGCTCAACTGCACCGCGAAGACTAACCACTAGTAGAAGCAGTAGCCATCGTATGAATGAAGAAAATGTTAAGGAAATAGAAGTAAGTTCCAAGTAGTCCTACATATGAGATTAGATTAAAATCCAGCAGCGACGTTGGGGTCTTCAGCTGCATCTTCAGCCACTGGGGCATCCAGAGGAGCAGGCATCAATGGAACCTGGGCGGCCGCTGCAAGGGCAGCGGCCGCAGCAGCCTGTTGTCGAGCCAACAAGGCGGCTGGGTCAATCTCTTCCTTCGGTTCCAAAATAACAACAACATCATCGAGAGGGATCTTAGGTCCGATGACTCCCTTGGGATCGTGTGGGAGCATGATTTGCACCTTAATTCCGACGACACCCTGTCTCATCATGACGTGACGGACGGCGGTATCGGTGTAGACCTGACCAGCGTGACCAGTCTTGATCATGTAACCGTCACCAAACTTCATAGCCTTGGCACGCTGTCCACGCAGCTTACCGGAAACGACAACTTCACATCCCTTGGCAGATGCCTCCATGACGAAACGCACGACACCATAGCAAGCACGACGAACGGCGAGTCCTCCCAAGAGCTTGAATTTGAGGGATTCTGCCTGGGCCTGGGCGCAGAGTCCTCTGTTCTGGACGCGTTCGGCGTAGAGTTCGACGGCACCGTCGGCAAAGTCGAAACGCTTCTGCACAACCGAGGTGAGTTCGCGGATGCGCTGTCCCTTCTCACCCAAGACGCTTTGGGTGCGGGTGGCCCGGATGATGATTTCGGTACGGTGGGGCGTGGTGCGGACTTCAACTCCAGCATAGCCATCTTCGGCCAATTCACGGGTCAACAACTCGTTGAGTTCGGAGTAGAATACTCCGTCCGCGACGAACTTGCGCTTTGTGGACAAACGGCTACGGCGGGCGAGAGACATGACGGCAAAGAGTCTGGAACTGAAAGGAAGGGCAGAAAAACAACTTGTGAGACTATGCTATGCGTGTGTATGTGTTTAGACCAACTAGTGATAGCAATGCCCTATCAAAATGAAATCGTAAATCAAATGGCGATATCAATGTCAAGCAATGCTCCCGTAATGCAAGCGCACGAGTCTCATGCACCATGGTCAAGCGAGACCACTTACTCTTTTTACGAAACGTTTGCTTTCTGCTTCCAGTACGCGGTGGTCAGCCTACCTATCTCGTGGTATTGCGCTACGAGCATAAAAGTAACTGGTAGATGAAGAAACCCCGTATCCCGAATCCCGAAGGTCAACTTTACCGACGTCGACATACTACTGTAGTCACCAATGTACGGTTTTTTTTTCTAACCACGACTCCTGTCTCCTGTCCTACTGTACATGTCACTATATTCTCGGTTTAGTACTCCAGTAACGTGAACGACGATCCGGATTATCAAAAATCAACTTCAGATACTCCGCGGATCCAAACAAGATGAGCGATAAGCGATAAGACATGGAGAGAGATGCTGTTGTCAAAGTCCTTCATGTCAATCGCATCACACTCGATTCTACATCTATTTGACTCCGAACACAGACATAAGCGACCATGAATGATCGCCTCGCCTACACTTCCCCCCAAGGAAAACGACGCACCATACTGGTCCAATATCTGCTAATTGGAATCTCCGGATATATCCTTGGTACATTGTCGGGCAAAGGCCATCCATCGGTGGAGAACATTGCGACTAGTAGAAGGCTGGAGGATACTAGCAACGATGTTGATACGAAGGAAACAGGAGACCATGGTAGTTCGTCGGTACGTGCGTAGGGTCACTCTTTCTGCTCATCGTGCTAAAAACAAAAATGAGCAACACAAAATCAATGGAGTCTGTCGTACACACTTCTTACCACCCTTAAAACGTGCCTTACTCACCCTGCAATTCACACCTACTTGCTTCGTTTAATACACTCAAAATAGGAAATCAGCGACGCTACGGTCACATGCATCGTCTTGCTGCTCATTGTCTTGACAATTGTCTTTGAATTCAGCAAGGAACATCTGGAAGAGCACGCGACACGCAACTTGAGACCACTCGTGGACAAGTTGTTTGGAGAAATGACTGTCCTCGGATTCCTTTCTGTCGTGACCTTTTGCATTACTCAGGCTGGTTGGTTCACGGTGCTGAGCGAAAAATTGTTTGGAGAAGACAACGAACTGTTGGAGATTTTCGAATTTGTCCACTTTACCATCTTTTTCATCATGATATCCTTTGTCCTACAAGTTCTGGTGCTTGTGGCGGCTGCCATGGAGACAGAGCAAGAGTGGCTGGATATGGACCAAGCAGCCAGGGATACTGAGAATACGAATCAACGAACCCATGGTGACAAATTGTCCCAGAATTCCGAGCCACGAATTCGACCGTTTGGAGATTTCGTCGGGCTCTTGCCCTGCTTTCGCAATGGGACGGCACAACGGAAAGAAGATTTTCTCCTCTTTCAAGCACTGCGTAATGAATTTTTGTTGGAACGCAGTCCCCACTATCCCTTCCACCCGGCACCGGAAGAAATTAGGGTTGTTGACGATTTCAATTTTGGTCGATACTTGGGGATTAACCAAGGAAGTCTGTTGGCTCATGTTGTTGAAGTCAGTATCATTACATGGACTTTCTTCGGATTTCTTACTGTCATTTACTTCTTTTTCGTGATTGCTGTCAATGGGAATGTTACGGTACGTCGCCCCTTGCTTGTGATGATTCGATCATTGAGTGATTGAGCGAAGAAACTGACACAACCCTTTCCGGTAGACCTTGGCTTGGTCGTGGGTTGCAGTAGGTTGGATGGTATATGCGTTCCACGTCTTCTTCGAACGTCACCTGATTCAGGTCAGAAGGATGTTTCTCAGAAAGGAACTATATCTCAGTACCAAGGTTGACAACACCAAGGAGAATGATGGTTCGTTACTCACTCCTCTCGAGACCACCTACCTTAATTCGATTGTTAGCAGCAACAACATCGCTGATAACCAAACTCTTCCTCAATGGTCCGACATTGATATCGATGATTATCACCAAAATCGATCATGGTTGGCCAGAGTTCTGGCAGGAGGAGGAGGCCAATCGGCAGCACGCAATTTACTGGCTTGACCGACGTGGTCCGTGGTTGTATTTACACATCCTTCAGGCCAACTTGTTGTTCCTTGGAATCTATGCTGCCATGAACTTTCTGAGCTTCTTCCAACACATGTATCATACCAGTACATCGCCTCCTGTGTTTTTGACCTACGTTCTCTTGGCCGGATACCCCTTTCTGTCAATCCTCTTGACCAAAAAGCACACGGTTGCCGTCTTGTCTCAAGTTTGCTGCATGGGAGCTCATCGTCGTCCCAATGTGGTGGATCGTGTGTTGCGAGAAGAAAAGACAGCCCGTGCGGTTGGAACGTTTTTGATTCTAATGCGCGGGAGCGGTGGTGGTAGGCGTAAGTCGGCTGCAACAAGGAGCACGGGACGTGACCAACAACACCAACGGCACGGCGGCCATCCAGCAGGAATTCGGCCATTGAGTGAGGCAGAACGGCGAGAGGTGGCCAAGGCATTTGATTTATTGGACCATGAGGGATGCGGAACTATTGCGCGTGAGGAGTTTGAAAGGCTTATGCGGCACCTGGGTTCGGGGGTGTCCGATGAAGGCTTGTCACAGTTGGTTAAGAGGCTGGACGAGGATGATAGTGGAGGTGTGTCGAAGGAAGAGTTCATCGAGTGGTATGCCAAAAATGCTGGAGATGACAATTTGTCGGAAATGGAGCGAGCGCATCTTCTGTTCGGAATCTTCGACTCGGACAACACTGGTGATATTACGATTGCAGAATTCAAGGACAAGCTCGACTCACTGAAGGTAGGATTTACCGTTAATGAGATCAGCGCGATCGTGAATGAGTTAGACATGGACAACAGCGGCACGATCTCCCAACATGAGTTTGCGCATTTGCTCCACAAGTATCATCCAAAGGCGCTACGATCGTTGCGTTGAGAGTCGAGTTCATCACACGATTAACCCGGAATTAAATCGAGTGACATATGTAAAAGAGTAAGGGCGCAATAGTCAATATTGAATTAATTACAACTCGTACGCTCTATTTCTTTCCCTGACGTTCTGCCAACACCTTCTTGACAGCCTTCTGTTCCTCCAGCAAAAAGGCTCTAACGATGCGTTGTTTGAGGCATCCGGCGCAGCAGCTGCCTCCGTAGGCCCGGGATACAGTTCGCTCCCTCTTTTTCAAATTAGGGTAGACAGCCTTTTTGAGGTGCTTAATGCCGGGAAGGGACATTTTGCAATCAGAACACTTGGGGCCCTTGGTAGTCTTGTGGATCTTTCCGGCCGTCAATTTGCCACCAGGAGTACGCGTCGCGCGGACCTTGTTGGACTTGGTGTTGTACGAATGACGAGCGGGACGTGTGTAGCGATTGTCACCCATGATGGAAATTTATGTAGAAGAATTCTGCAGACAGTCGAGTAGAGCGGGAGAGGGAATCAACATTAGTGCAAGAGAGCTTGGACTTGATGGAAACGCAGTGTCGTTCTGAGGTTTATTTCCAGTTCAGCGCTCGATCCAAACCCCGTTTTCTCCACCACCTTTGCCATGGTACCATTTAGGCATGATGCCAACTAAACGGCACTACGCTCTAGCTTTTGACGAAAGAAAACGCAGCGCCATGACGTTGAGCGACATCGTCAACTTACCGAACGTTATTGTTAGGGGCAAGTGGCCAACCTCGTAGGGTGAGCGTCTGTCCGTCAGTCCAATTTCTAAACTTAGTAAAGAGGTAACAGTATATAGAATGTGTAGAACTGGGCGTACAGAAATTTCCTCCGTTTCTTGCGACCCAGCACACCCGACCCCGTCGTAAATTACGACGATTAGAATACATCTCTGAAACAGTAATTCACCATGGCGAAATCAGGACTTGCAAAGGGAATCAACAAGGGTCATGTCACCACAGAAAGAGCACGACCTGCTCGGCCAGATGCGAAGAAGATGGTATGTCGAATGTGAAGGCATGTTCTGTAGGCAGTAGATCAGTTTGCGTTCGGTCGCGATGTCCATGCTGTGTGGACTCAGTCCATTGAGCTTACCTTGCACTCCACTTGATTCGAGGAATAATCCTGTTGCTGTCCATCTCTCTTCATTTTGAGGATTGATCATGGTACACAAAATTCACTTTTACTCACATCCTTCTCTCCCTACAGGTCGCATCCGCAAAAACCAAAATGTGCCGTGCGATTGCCCGCGAGGTTGTTGGCCTGTCCCCGTACGAGCGTCGCATCCTCGATATGATCAAGACTGGAGGTTCGGCTGCCGACAAGCGCATTTACAAGTTCGCCAAGAGACGCCTCGGATCCCACAAGCGCGCCCTGGCCAAACGTGAGGACATTAAAGAAGTCAACGCCCAACAGCGTGCCCGCCAGGCTGGAGCGTAAATTCTAGTAGTACAGTTCTAAAGAATGATTGGCCGTGTTCGATTTAATGGCTAGGCATGTGCTGTTGTGCTCGGCCATGAGTGATGCGTTCTAGCGATCATGGTCAATCTACCAGTAGAAATAGTTGTTTGGCACCTTAGTAGAGCTCTCCGGTATGTACCTGTGTGTAGCCAATTGTACTTGTATAACATGTGCTATTGGTGTACAACGTGGTACTAGTACATGTACTGGAGTGCCCAGTCTACAGCGCTACTGTAAAGAAATGTGCTTAGTGCTTACTGAGTACACATTAGACTAGCATGCTCTCTTTGATGCAGAGTCCTGCACTGGGTATGACGCCTGTGCCCATGGGTACCCAAGGCAGCCGGTACGCAGGCTTGGACCACCCATGACCCACCCACTCTTCGCACGGTCAAGCTCGGACCACCCATTACCCACCCACGCCCACTAGGTCGTACCCATACCCACCCATTACCCATTACCCGTTGTCCGCGCGTAAAAGTCCCTGTTCGACACAAAACGAGAGCACACTGTAGTACGCACTCCGCGAACTATAACTATGGATGTGTTTGTTTAATTGCTGTTTAATACACGCTGTTACAACACCTGTATAATATTTCATCATTCTTTTCTGGCGGTTGGCAACACTTTGATTCTCTCAAGGCAGATGAAATGCAGAAGTTAAACATGCTTTTTGCACGTGCTGTCCATCAAACAGCAACCCCTTACTCCCCTCTCTTGACATGACATGTGTGACAAGCTGCACAAGCTGAAGCAGCTTGTCGCAGATCCAGCGTATTGGAAGGGCGTCGCCGCTTTCGAAGTCCTTTTTCGAACAATCAGTTCCTGTCCCACCTATTTTGAAGGCAAGGATGCTACCTTCTGCCTTCTTGTCTGTTTATGCTTGCTTTGTTGCAATAAAATATCACCTGAAGAAGCTTGATGGTGCTGTCAAGTAAGGCTTGAACCTGAATAATGATGATATTGTTTTGAATGACAATTCTAACAGACCATTGTCTTGCAACCATCTACACAGAAGCACATGCACTTGCCTTTGCAACTCATCCAATGTATACTGAGAGGCGGACAAGGATTGCAGGTGAATTCGGAGAAGAGTTCCTTCAACTGGGGAAGCCGTCAATTAATCAACAAGCCAAGATTGCTCTCGCTTGTCTTGCAAATGGCAATGATGACCGTCATCAGAAAATGTTCGGTGAGTTCGCCACTTACATTACAAGGTCCAAGCACGACAATTCAAATGAAGAGATGTTTTGCAACTTCAAGGATACAATGATGAAACCGTCAGAGCTGCGGATGTTGTCCGACGACTCTGACTACAGTTCAATCAAACACCTGCTGTCTGCAGTACACCGCAATGTAGCTGGAGCAAGTGGGCGAGAGAGAAACCACAAGTCGCCAAAACATGTGCACAGTTGCTTGTGTGCCCGGTTAGGTGCTGCAAAGGTTGAGACAGGGGCCGGGACTGCGATACATTTTAATGCAAAGCACCTTCTTCTTCTCCGTAAAATGGACACAACAAGTTCTCAATTCTGCAAGTGGTGGCTGCAACATCTTGGATCTCCATTTCTTGCTGGCTGCTGCTGAAGACAATCTTGCATGCCAGAACCTGATGATTGAAGAGGAGAACGATGACAATGCCTGACGCGGAATCTGACTGGTGGAGTCGACATGATTGCTGATGAAGATATCTTGGCTTTGGCAGACAGAGAAAACAGCAGCTAAATGTATTTGATGGAAGTACAGTAAAATCATTATGGTAGCAGCAGGTATACTAGAACTTGGCAGTGCTCTTCCGATCCCCATCCTATCTATGTAGTACTAGGTACTAAACTTTGCATACTAGTAGCTAGTAGTAGCAATACATCTAATGCCATCAGGGCTTCTCAGTTACTACTACAAAATGGTCCTGGTGTTTGTACAAATTCTTATTGTTGTAAAGTCAAATCAATTTACTCAGTTGTCGGCAAATCGTAATCATTGTACTTGGTGTACTACCGTAGCACCTTAGTCTACCTCCGGTGTTCAGCGATTTCAGTACACCAGTAACCAGTACACAGTCTTTTACTACACGTTGCTTTCGTTCATAATCTGAAGTCTGAGTTAGAGATACAAAACATAATTCTTAAAGGTTTTCTCACTGTTCTACCCATGGATTTTGTATCCCTTTATTCAATGCTGACTAGCTAGTATGATAGTCAATGCAAAGCCCCAAATATACAGGGTGCAGGGTCCCCATTGTAATGAAAAACTGAGGGCTGCATTGGAGATGCAGAACAAATCTTCTGTCAAGGAATGTTGAGGTGTATCAGAAATGTTTTGACACCTAGGATTTTGTAGTGAGCTTACTTGTTGGTTGAAAGGCAAGTCAGTGCACAAGCCCCAAATATACAGGGTGCAGGGTCCCCATTGTAATGCAAAATCTGAGGGCTGCATTGGAGATGCAGAACAAATCTTCTGTCAAGGATTGTTAAGGGTGTATCAGAAATGTTTTTGACACCTAGGTTTTTGTAGTGAGCTTACTTATTGGTTGAAAGACAAGTTAGTGCACAAGCCCCAAATATACAGGGTGCGGGGACCCTTTGTAATGCAAAATCTGAGGGCTGAATGAAAGATGCAGAAAAAATGTTCTGCCAGAGTTTGTCAAGTTTGCATTGATGATACCGACGGCATCCTTTGATTGGAGTGGGTATATATACCCATTGACTAGTGTGCAATTCAGTGGGTAATTTGCCACAATTGCTGATACAGGGTTTTTATTAATGAATATTCTGCAGTCAGACATTAATATTCTGCAGAATTGTACTGTTGTATTTTGTTGAGTGTGTATGGATTGTATTGATGGCATCCTGAGATCCTTTCAACCTTTTGCTCATTGACTTCTTGAAGATTCAATTATGATGCCAAAATGCGAACAAAAAATACACAAAATGATCAATACTCATTGGATTTTGGATTTTAAAAAATCAAAACTGGCATTTACTCCATCATCAAATGCCTGAGACTCATTTACAGAAGCTCCAGCAACGAAAGTCAATGCTAGGGTTGTTATAGTGCAACTGACAAGCTCAGAACATAAAGTACTTCTGATTTGTGTGACTACAACACTAGTAGATAACATGTGATCGCATCCTAAATTTCACATTAACTTATGTCGCTAACACCAACACTAACTCCCAAAGCAAATATTGTTGCGGGAGCTTCAGCCAATGAGTCTCAGGCTTTTGATGATGGAGTAAATGCCAGTTTTTGATTTTTTAAAAATCCAAAATCCATTGAGTATTGATCATTTTTGTGTATTTTTTTGTTCGCATTTTGGCATCATAATTGAATCTTCAAGAAGTCAATGAGCAAAAAAGGTTGAAAGGATCTCAGGATGCCATCAATACAATCCATACACACTCAACAAAATACAACAGTACAATTCTGCAGAATATTAATGTCTGACTGCAGAATATTCATTAATCAAAAAACCCTGTATCGGCAATTGTGGCAAATTACCCACTGAATTGCACACTAGTCAATGGGTATATATACCCACTCCAATCAAAGGATGCCGTCGGTATCATCAATGCAAACTTGACAAACTCTGGCAGAACATTTTTCTGCATCTTTCATTCAGCCCTCAGATTTTGCATTACAAAGGGTCCCCTGTATATTTGGGGCTTGTGCACTATCTTGTCTTTCAACCAATAAGTAAGCTCACTACAAAAAACCTAGGGTGTCAAAACATTTCTGATACATAACAATCCTTGACAGAAGATTTGTTCTGCATCTCCAATGCAGCCCTCAGATTGCATTACAATGGGGACCCTGCACCCTGTATATTTGGGGCTTGTGCACTGACTTGCCTTTCAACAAGTAAGCTCACTACAAAAATCCTAGGGTGTCAAAAACATTTCTGATACACCCTCAACATTCCTTGACAGAAGATTTGTTCTGCATCTCCAATGCAGCCCTCAGATTTTTCATTACAATGGGGACTCTGCACCCTGTATATTTGGGGCTTGGCTGTGCATCGCCTTGTGATTCAACCAATAAGTAAGCTCACTACAAAATCCAGGGTGTCATGATTATCACCAATGCAACTGAAAGAGACTTTGACAGGACCATCTTCCGCATCTCCAAGTCTGACCACAGAATATGAATTGAAGTGGGAACCCCCAATCTGCAAAAGTTGTGTACTCTCAGGGTTTTGCATACTTGTTTGCGCAACAGTCAGTTTGTATTGAAAGTTGTTAGAATCAAGAAGGGTCAACAAAACAACCGAAGAAAATACAACAAACACTGACAGAATAATTTCTCCATGCCCATAGCTGACCGCAGTTTTTGCATTTGAGCACGGATCCTACACCAAGTAAACAAGTGTGCTGGATTTGCTTGTGCACTGAGTTTACCAGAAGTCAGTTACCATCAATGGGTGTCATCAATACCACACATAATAAAAACTCAACAAATATTGACCAAAACTTTCCAATTCCCAGGTTGACCACAGATTTTGCACCTCTTTAACTAGGATCCCACACCCAAAGTGTTGATTTGTGCATTGAATTCAACAAGTGTTGATGGGCATGGATAGTACTGACAATCAAAGGGTGCTGTCAATACACCCAATACACACTTAAGAAACCATCATGATGACAGCTAGTTTTTCATTTCCAAAATGAGAATTTCTGCATAGTATTTTTATTGCATTCTGGGATCATGCATTGAATCTTGTTCAAGAAGTCAATGAGCTTGGAAAGTGAAGCGCTTCCAAGGATGCCATCAAGCAATACAATCAATGCACACCAAGCAACCCACACCAGTACAATTTTGTTTTATCTCACTGTCTGCCTACTGAATATCATCCATTTAATGGAAAGCATCAAATGTGCTATAGTTGCAAATTGCTCATTGAATTGCCCACTAGTCAATCAGTTTGCATATCCATTGCAATCAATGGCTGCCGTCAGTACTACGACCAAAAATCTTCATAATTCCTGACAGTTGCATTTTTGCATCTCCATTTCAGCCCTCATTTTGCATTTACAAAGGAATTTGGCACCCAGGACAAGCTGTTCTTTGGGATTGAGGCACATTGATTTGTGTACTAGTCTATGAGTAAGCTTAGTACATACAATCCAAGGGTGCCATCAATATCACCAATGAAGCATTGATAGGACTATTTTCTGCAACTCCAAGTCTGAACACAGAATATGAATTAAATTGGGGATTGTGACAATCAACATTGATTTGCGCCTTGCACCACACTAGGAAATGGTACTGGAGTGCCCTATGGCTACTAGCTACAGGATACAGGATACTTGGAGAAATGGAGTGCCCCAATGGTCGATTCGTGTGGGCAGGTTAGACCACCCATTACCCATTACCCACCCACGATTTGCGCAGTGGAGTTTGGACCACCCATACCCACCCACCCACTGGTTGGGCGTGCCCATACCCACCCATTATCCATGGGTATGGGTGGGTACTGGGTGGGTACTGGGTATGGGTACCCAGTGCAGGACTCTGCTTTGATGTCTTTGCACCCTTGCACTGCATTCGAAGCTAGTAATACAAGTAGCACTCGTACTCCAGTACACTAATTAAGAAATACGGTACGTAGCTAGTACTTGACCTTATGACTCTTGACATCGAAAGAACAAAACAAGAACCAAGAACACACCTGCACACCATCAACGATCTTCAACTTGACTTCCATCATTTCGGCATCACACGGACAGATGGATACGTTCACCAAATCTGCAGTCACAATTCTCAATGCGATGCTTGATTGCTGATTGCTGATACACACAACCTTTGAATTTTTCCATTGTCTGGATACCTCCAGCCTCCAGCAACTGCTACAAGTTCCAACTAATTGAAAGTTATCGAGTCGACCGGAGCAGGATTCATCGAAGTCAACAATTGTCATTCACAGCTCACGTTGACATTCACACAGACAACCATGGCACACACACTACGACTGGGCTTAATCATTGTCAGTATCCACTTACACCTTTCATACGTATCTTCCTTTTCCATCACACACCGGCCGCAACAATTACCAACATTCCGATCCGATCGTCGTTTATTTCATGCTGCTGCATCATCGTCTGCAGCATCATCAACAGCGTCGTCGCCATTGACGATTATAACATCTGTACAGATTGGTGATCGCGTGGGAAGCGGATCCTATGGCACGGTTCATTTGGCATCATCATCGTCGTCTTCGACAGACCAAAGTCTAATATGCAAAAGACCCTGGACCAAGGAAGAATTGGCAAAGATATCCTCCACCCGCTCGTCCGACCGATGCGTGCACTACTTTCACGTGGAAGAGCACTGCTTTCGAAAGATGAAGCAGTCGCCAAAACACCTTTCCAACTATATTGGTACATTTCCGGATGATGCTGGTGAACATGTATGGATGACATTTTCATTGCTAACGGGTGCGGACGGAAAACCAGCACCGACACTGGAACAAGTCATGGAGTTTGATTGGCAAGAACAGCACCGACAACAACGGCGACAAGGACAAGAACCCGCAGAACAAGAACAGTCTCATCATGCTCCCTTACATCGACTCCGAGAAGCACTCGGGTTGGACACTGCAGATGCGACAGAGGTGGATACTCTGGATGTCGTATTGATATCCTTGCTGGAAGCCATTTCGTTTATTCACTCCCAAGGCATTGTCCATCGCGATTTGAAACCTGCCAATCTGCTCGTTTCAGCAACGCACCGTTCCTTGGTCTTGATTGATTTTGGATCTGCCGCCGACATGGACCCAGTATCGTCGTCGTTGTCATCGTCGTCCTCCTCGGGAAATCCATTTTCCTTTGGGAAGCGACGAATCGGCTTGGAGGACGACAGCGTTGCAATTTCTCCCATTTACGCCGCACCAGAATTGTTTGTCAAACCGGACCGAGCGCCATTTGCGTTTGACGTCTTTAGCGCTGCGCTCATATTTTGTCAGGTCCTGTTCAACTATCTTGATATTCGGACCGATGCAGCGTTTCATCAACAAATTCAGGATGCAAATTATGATTTGGACGCGTGGTTGTCGCGGGAATTATCGTCCAAGGTACGACCAGCCGGGTTCGAGGATGCCCTTGATTACTTGGAACAACGACCAGGTTTGTGGGGGCTCTTGCGCAGCATGTTTCGGGCAGATCCTGAACAACGAATCTCGTCGGGTGAAGCATTAGTGAAGGCAAACCAGATTTTGGAGAACAAGCAGCTCGAAGGTAGCGCTCATGATGATGGTCTATTCTTTGAATCGGTCTTGCGAGCCCTGGACCAATGTCACGTGGAGGAGCCAGACATGGACTTTGTTGCTCCGCGCCCGCTACACTTTGCGGCAAGCTTCCGTCGAGGTGAGCCATTGGGATTAGTTCTATCGGAAGCTGGAGACGTGGAGCTGGACGGTGACAAGCTGTTGAAATGGAATGAAGCAACAAAGGATGCGAACCTGGGTGATGTCTTCGTCATGGATATCGTCGCAGGAAGTCAAGCCGATAATATCGGAGTCTTTGAAATTGGAGATCAGTTGCAGGCTGTTGGTGATGTTCCAGTGGGCGATGGCGGATTCGAGAAAGTTGTTGCGATGATACAAGGAGCTCCAAAGTCAAACAATTTTATCAAATTGCAATTTGACCGACGGTCAGTTCGTCGCCGTCCTGAACCGCCCAACGACGCAATCTCATCGCCAGTGCGAATTGTTGACGAAGGCGCCTGGTCGTCTCTTGGAAGGCGGCGAGCGAACGAAGATTTCTTTGTCCTTCATGACATACAGCTGGACAAAGACATGCTCATCGCTGGTGTCTTTGATGGACACGGAGGAAGGCCGCTGCTCAGAGCGCATCTCAGCTGATGCCATCGCTGTTTACAGAACACATGACAAAAGGAGCAATCACTTCTAGACAAGCGCTTGACCTTGCATGGCAGAACACTTGCGATTCGTACCGCAACGCCTGCGATGAAATGGGAGAATGCGTCGCAGAATATGATGCTCAAGATGGGGTTCTGCTGGCTAGCACTGGTTCTGAAGACCTCATTGCTGGAACAACAGCATCTGTTGTGGCGTTGAATGAGAACGAACTGACAGTCCTAAATTGTGGGGACTCGAGGACACTACTCATTGACACTGATGGTGGAGTTGTATTCGAGACAACTGATCATTCACCTGAAACAGAAGCAGCCCGTTTGAAACGGGGGAAGGAACATGGGCTTGACTACTCCCTTCCAGAATGCTCTCTTTCCAAGTGGTGGCTGCAATGTGGTGACATGCAATACGCAGTTGCGCGGTCTCTCGAAGGACCCTCCGCCACCTCCAAAGGAATAGTGAGTACCCCAGATGTGACCAGTCTCCGCCCCATTCCAGGAGTAGTGTTGATAGCTTCGGATGGACTTTGGGAAGTCAGTGGGAACGAGGAAGTTGCTAAAGACGTGACCAGGATGCGGCGAGACGGCATGGATGCCAGTGACGCCGCGAAACAACTGTGTTCCAAGGCTGTTCAAAGTGGATCGACAGACAATGTTAGTGTTGTCCTAATCTACCTGGAATAGAAAGCGAGATCACATTACAAAACAACTACAGTACTCGCCATTAGCTTCAAAATTCAAATTCTAGAGAATTTCTCAGAAACGGAGCGGTTCACGTTTCTCGTGGATCCTGGATCTGTCGACCCAAGATCACTCTGTAGAGGGGCAACATGTTCGTCATATTGCTACTGACATGCATTGACAAAGTCTGACTGCACTGCTTAGTTTTCGACTCCACGGACTGAGCTTCGATGATTGCACACAATACGGTGTCGACCACGTCGCAATGATTATCCGGGACACACAGCGCATGTTAAAGATCCAGAAGGGAGTTTGAACTAGGGCTTATTAGAAGGCGATAGTTCGGTTGCTGGAAGGTAGGCTCTTGGTACGAAGCAGCAAAACTCTTGAGCGACTTGAGGCAATTACGATCCTGCTCATACTGCTATAGGTTCTAAGGGTGTTTGCAACTAGGGAAATTACCTCCTCATTAGTCATGCTATAGCACTGCTATAACTGAGCTCTCGCATACGTTTTAGTTGTTACCACTACGACAGTAGTAGCGAACACCTCTCACGACAACAACGCGCGTTTGCAACCAGCCAGCCGACTTCTAGGCAATGCGCCAGGATGGGTAGTAGATTAGACATAACATGTGAAATACTAACTACCTTGAACGTGCTCCCTACTAGACAAGACCCAAACTAACGTGGATGACACCCCTGCTACGTATTGTAAGACTTCTGGAGCGAGCAAACGATGCAAGATTGGAAAGAATTCCATGTCTACAGGAGATTTCACCTTAGCTCTCCCCTCTCAAGTATGGCACACAGCATACGTTCGCAATCCGGGATTTGGTTGGTTATGAATCCTGCGTTGCACCCGGGATAGAACGCACGGATCGAGATGTCGCGATTCAACCAGTCGAATGAGTGTTGCTTGACGGTTAAATCCGACAGTTTGTGCATTCGAAAGGGAAGGGGAGTCACACAGCTTGGGGGAGGGTAACTCACGACTCATAACAGGAAGGTCAGACAGGGGTTGGGGTGTGGGGGGTAAGGGGGGGTGCAGAGACTTTCAGGTGAAACGCATTTCAGTTGGATTTGTCTTTTGCACACAGCAGTTCTGTTAAAAAAGTAAAAAGCACGTAGAACGCTGCCGACGACACGTCATGACATTCAAAATTTGAACCTGTGTGCCATCGATATATTTATATACCGTGCCTTATTAAGACGGTATATGCTCAAATACCTTCTTTCCGTTGTAGATTGCGGGCCAGTTCCAATTAGCTGAATTTTGTCCATACCAATATTTCGTAACTTGAAATAAGTAGGGAGCTACGCAGGCTCCCTGTATACAGTCCAGAGTCGCCTCTATCATACGAAATGCAACTGGAGAACACGCTGTGGAGCAACGAGCAACGACCCCTACTTCGGTATTCATAGGACAAGGGCACGCAGGGGTTCTCACTCTCGCATCAGGTTCGTTTGCCCGAGTCCCTCATCACGCCTCGCAAGGTCGCAAACAAAAATCAGAATCTCATTTGAAGGTGCTTGCCTGGGCCACTCCTGTTGTTACTCTTATTGTATAGGACGAACAATCGTTCGCGTTGACTCGTGTCTGTCGGTGTGTAGATTGAGAGAAAAGCCTCATTTTTCACTAGGTAAGCATCCCACTGCGCCTGGCGGGGGTCTCGATCCAAATTTTTCTCCAACGTTGAAACTTTCGTCGAGTGAGGCTTTCCGGTGATGAATTTTTCAACAGGCCGATGGCCAACTCACAAATCTGATTTTGCCACACACCAGCAGTGCCGTGAGCACAGCAACCCACAGAATATTCGAGCAACGTAGTACTTCATCACAAGCCGAATCCTGCTCCTGCCGCTTTGAAAACGACTGAAGATGATTGTCTCACGAGGTTATGTCAGGCTTTTGATTTTTCTCTGTTGCTTGCTCAATCTGTCTCAGGGAAGTTATTTGTCAGAAGAAATAACTGCGCGACTTGGTCAGAGAAATAGTTATATCAGTGATGAGGATCTTGACAAATGCTATGCCGCGTTGTATGACGCTGATGCAAACGGAGACCGGAAAATTGACGGTACTGAATACGTGACTGTGGTTCAAGCTCTTGGCCCTGACGGATT
This sequence comes from Fragilaria crotonensis, assembly GCA_022925895.1. NCBI lineage: Eukaryota > Bacillariophyta > Fragilariophyceae > Fragilariales > Fragilariaceae > Fragilaria > Fragilaria crotonensis. The sequence goes on along the minus strand of JAKSYS010000623.1, from coordinate 7,835 downwards.
TGCAGAAAATGCAACCTCAATAGAAGACCTTTCCAGGACTCTTCGACTGTCTTTCAACTTACTGGCATGCCTTTGTACAATTAATCAGACCGACCAACAATGTTGTATCGGAGACAATGCCCATATCAACAATGAAGGTACGGGACCAGAAGAGACCCCCGATCCTGACCAGGAGGTTTACCTACGTTCGGTGTGTCTCACCACCATAAATGCGATCGACCGAACTATTGGAACATCCTCTCCGACCACCGTGGCACCGTCCTCTCCGGCCTTGCCCACCTCTGTTCCCTCGAAATCGCCAACAAGTTTGTCACCGACAACCCCTGCTCCGTCGACAAGCACACCAGTTTCTTTGTCCCCAACAACGGCGCAGCCCATTACTTTGTCCCCAACAACGGTACAGCCCATTACATCGCCACCAACAACGGTACAGCCCATCACATCACCACCAACAACGGTGCCGCCCGTTACGTCGTCACCAACAACGGTGCCGCCCGTTACGTCGTCACCAACAAGGGTGCCGCCCGTTACGTCGTCACCAACAACAACCAAACCGACTACCGTACCACCAACGACTTTGCAGCCGGCTTCGTTATCACCTACAACGATGCAGCCTATCAGCTCTCCACCGACTGCCTTGCCAGTCACTGCCGTGCCAATAAGTTTCGGACCAACATTTATTCCACCGATTTCATTTTTCCCCGTGAGTACCGTACCCACTGGTCCTCCTGTTGCACCGTCTTCGACTACGGCACCAACTGCTCCGGCGGTACCGACGGCGCCAACAACCGCCTCGGCTTCTCCGTCGAATGTGGTATTTCCCGTAGTTGTTGAGTACGAGGTGGCGTATCGAATGGGAAATTCTGCGGGTGCGGACGCGGACTTGAATGCCGCCATGGATGTCTTGGCGAGTCAAGTCGCTGCCGAAACTTTTCCCGATCCTCGCGGGCGTCGTCTCATTGCGCAGCGGAGACGATTGACCGTAAGTGTGGAATCCACCAAAGTGACGGGTGGATTTCCTGCCAAGGGTGAGTGACAATTATGATATACTCCGGTGTACTTGTGTGGTATGAGTTTGCCTGAGGTCTAACCTGTTGCTTTCTTTATTCAGCATGCCCCTCCAACTTGAATTCAAAAGATACGTGTCAGACCATTGTACATTCCATCACATTGAACATCGTTGATGAGGATGATACGACGGTTATTAAGCAGGATTTCCTCACGCAATTGAATCTTGCCATTTTGGAAGGACGGTTACAGGGAAGCTTGGATTCTGTCGACGCGAATAGCAATGTGTTCATAGTCACGGGCCTCGCTGTTCCGCCGACTCCGTCGCCAACCGAGGCTGCTACCGGCAGTTTGAGCTCGGGCCAAACAATTGGTATAGTAATTGGTGCGTTGGCTGGGGTTGGTATCCTTGTTGGTGCAGCGCTGTTGTTGAAGCGCCGTCGCGACGAAAACAAGGAGGGTGGCGACACATACTTCCCAGGGGCAATTACTGCCTCGCAAACTTTGTCTGCTGCGCAAGATGTGGAGGGAGATCTTGGAGGAGACGGAACATTGGGTGCTGGCCAGGCCGACTACCGGGTGAAGAGCAAGGCATCTGCTGCTGCCTTGGTGGAAGGAGAGATAGCGGATAATGCTGTACCGCAAGACGAGAAGGGCGCCGATTCGTCGTCCAATGCTGGTTCCAGTGGATGGTCATCAAGCGTTGGGAATTCCACGCTCAACTCTGAGAGCATCGACGGGATGGACGAGGTGACAGGATCAAGTCTGGCTGCGATTGGTGCTGCCAGTGCGCTTGCCGCCACCAGTGGAAGCAAGGATGCCACGTAAGTCTTGGTTTGCTATTTCATTGTTGGCGTTATGCATGGCTAACATTTCACTTTTTCGTCGACAGTGGCGTGCCTGTCGTGCCCGAGGTGACACGTAGGGACCTTGACTTGGCTATTGAAGCAGGTGACTGGGCTGCCGTCGGCGCCACCGCCGCGTTGCTTGCTGCTGCCTCCGATTCACAGTCAGTGTCTTCAAGAAGCAGAACTAGCATGTCGCGCGGAGGATCTTCCATCTCTTCCCTTGATGCAGCGCGTGCAGCTGAGCTTGATCACTTGGTTGACGCTGGTGATTGGGAGGGGTGGTGGTTGCCGCCGCTAAATTTGAGTCAGCCGAAGATCAATCCGCTTCGAAGTCGTCTGCCTCCCAGACGTCAAGAACCGGAGGAGGGTCGTCGGCGTTTTCAGGCGCAAGTACAACGCTGAGTGACAGTCCTAGTAAAACTGCGAAGCGAGATGAAATTCGCGAGGAGGTTGAAAACCTTGTTCGCCGTGTGGTACCCGAAGAGATTGACAATGTCGATGAAATGATGCTGCAATTCAAGGGCAGGGAAGAAGAACTTGTTGAGACATTGCGTACAATGCAAGAAAGGCTAGTGGCTCAAAAAGCTCGCGTTCAAGGCCAAAAGCAAGCCAAGCGCGATGCTCGGCGAGCAGCGAATGAAGGAGGTATTTCGCTCCCAGTTCCACCAACGGCATCTGCGGCAGCGGCTGCTCCGGCTACAAGCAGTGGGGGTTTCACAGGAGGAATAAGCGCAGCTGCCGCTGCTGGTGTCGGTGTAGGGGTAGCCGCAGCTGCTGGAATTGCCGCTGCCGTAGGAATAGGGTCGTCACAACAAGACGATTCTGACCATGCTTCCTCAGCGTCAGGTTCAAGCTCAGACGCTTCCGAGAGTTTCTTTGCCAGTCCCACCTCGGTGCCGTCGATCCTTGGAGAATCAGGCTCAAAACTCGACGGGTCACCAATTTCATCTGGTGATGATGATGAAGTGGACGAGCTATCTAGCGAAACGACGAACAGCGTTAGAGCTTGCAATTGAAGCCGGGGATTGGGAGGCAGTTGGTGAGGCAGCTGCAATGATGAGTGACGCAAGCGTGAACAGTGCCTCAACCGGAGAAATCAACAGGTTTGCTGCAGGTGATGGTAGTATTTCTGAACATTCTCAAGCCAACGCAGAACGTGCTGCTGAACTTGATGAAATGATTGATCGAGGTGATTGGACGGGTGTCGTGGCAGCTGCAAGTCGATTTGGAACCACGGAGGTCAGTCCGCCCGCTCGAGATAGCCCTACTCGTGGAGTAGGAGATCCCAGTACCCCGGAAGGCATCGCCGCGGCAGAAAAGGAGAAACGACTTCGGGAAGAACAAGATGCGCTCGCGCAAGCGGATCTATGGATGGAAATTGCGCAGCAGAGCAAACTTGAAGGCTCGACAGGTATGTGAAATTTGGATTGCGATGATTTTTTCCCTTACCTTTTCAACTCACCTTCCTTGCACATTTTCAGACGCTGCGGCGAGCGAAGCTGCAGATTGGGCCATTGCGAGAAGTTTGTCAGCACTGAAATCAGCGGAAGCCAAGGGCGAATTAGAAAAGCAAGATTCAGATGAAGGCAGTGCTGATAGTGGTAAAAGTGTTTAACCTTGTAGTGTGCGCACGAGTGCTATTCTAATGTTGTGGAAATGGTTAATACCTTACAGTTACTAGTTTCTTCATATGTCAATGGGCGCAACATGCTTTCCTGCGAGTCGTTAGATAACAGTGTCTGAATTGACTATATCAAATATTACGGGTCTACAACTGTTACAAGGGTCGTGGGTCTAGATGTGCATGGACAAAAGATTGCATGGGTAGTGTCCGGAGGGGTCGAATGCTGCGTATTGGGGAGTTGAGGTATTTGGCGTGTGCAGTCTAGTTGTTCGTACAGGCCCAATACAACCAGCATTCGTACATACAAGTCAGGAGGGAATCGGGAGAGTGTGCGGCAATTCAGTGTACAAACGGCACAAGCAGATTCCCGGCTCGCTGAGATCCTGTCATCTCAATTCAAAGAGTCGCATCTTCACCGCTTCATTCGTTAGTGGTGGTTTCGGTTTCTTCGTCAGAGAGTTTGAGTTTTTTGGCTTGATCGGACCTGTCGTCCAAATCATCCTCTCGCGCACGGTGGCTACCGATGCTTGAGGTCGGGGAGGCATTCTGAGCTTGGCGCAGGGCATCTTCGCGGCTGCTTTCATCAGACGAGGCAGCCTGTGGTAGCTCCTGCTGGCTAGTACTGCGGGAAAGGGAGCCGCCAAGCACGGAGAGGGCAATAAGTTCTTCGTCAACCAGTTCCCTGGTTGGTGAAAAACAAGCAGATGAGACGGACGACATGTCCTCGTAGGAGTGTCGTTGCGCAGGTCGATCAGTCCACTCTTCAAAAGTGCGCTTCCTACTGTCGAGGATTGGTCTGGGTTGTCTCGGAATGTCAGGTAGGTGGTTGTCTTCGTTTTCAACAACGTGACTTCGCTGTGGGGATTGTGTCCTGCCAGAATGGCGTCGTCGGTTCGCCTCTTCCAAACGTATTTGGAGCTGCTTGTAACGCTCACGCAACGCGTTGAGGGTATCTTCGACTTCCTTTTCTAAGCTGCTAGGATCAGCAAGGATACGTTTTACGTTTCGTTGCACAGACTCCGACAACACTGTAGCCTTCTGTGGAACGACCTCATGCTCGATAGAGGGCTGCTGGCGACTAGCTACCATAGCTGCAGCTGTTGCCTGATCATGCAAAATAGTCGACTCGTCTCTCGCCAGTTTTGCGAAGTATTTTTGAGCATGAGATCGAATCTGCGCGGAGGTTCTGGTTGGAATTCTCTCGGCAACCTTCTTCCATTCGCGTCCAAAGATCTTGAGACCTTCAAGGAAGTCTTGGTGCTCTTCCGGGGTCCATCGACCAGCCGTTTGGTCGCCTCGTGACTTGTCACGGCGTTTTCGCGATCCTCCATTGGAAGAACTCACCGACTGATCATCAACCGTTCGCTCTGTGCGACCTGAATCTGGTGCGCCCGAAGGGATATTGCAGTCGCTCTCGTTGCCATGGTCTCCGATTGACATTACTTCAATTGATTCGTCAAGAGCCGACGGCTGCTTCACGTCCATCAATATTTGACTTGTGTCACTTTCGGTCGTACTCGTGGCTGATGGCAGGCCCATAGTAGAACATCCCTGCTGAGCTGTTGAACCAGTGGGCGTAGGAGGTGCTGCTGCCAAGTTTGTTCTGATGTGGTTTGGGACGTGGTGGCTAATAGCACTTGATGTGTCATTTGTGGGGTGTACGCAAACGTCTGTCTGTGCCCCCAAACAGGAAAAATTACCGGGAGGCATTTCCCTTCCACTCCCAGAAAAAGGGTGTGCGCGGTTAGTGGGTTCGGGAATGGGGAGAACCGCCATCCTCGAGTTAGTCACTTCGTTCTTCTTTTGGTCCTGATCCGAAAAGGGTTTATTTTTGTTCGATGGTTGAATTGTGTCGGATGGTTCGGTGTTGCTCATGAGCTACTTCCTCTCACGGCCATCCAACATCAACATTCAATAGAAAACCAGCAGTGGAAGTTATTGACAGAATTTAGCACGTCGCCTCCTTTAGAATTTCTGCTCCGAATTCTTCCTTGATTCGTTCGGCTGTTTCGAAACTCGTTGGATGGAAGGGAACACTCTGCGTCCGAGGCAATTGGGTGTCCAAGGATTTCATTCAGGTATACAGATACGTATAGTTTTTTTTAGTTTTCGAAGGTTGGAGCGCGTCACAGGTATCACTGCGACACCCCAAACAAAACTCGGAGGTTGACAACTCTTCTGAAGTTCGTGATGTCAATCCCACCAATGATTATCAACCAATGACCCACAAAACTGAACTGTCAGACCAGGACCTGAGCGGAGTATACACTGCAGTACAAGGATTTTCCCGAGAGTCATACAATTAAAGTATACTTTCCGACCTGCCCTAAAGGTCCAGTTGTGCGTACGTTCTGGTACAAACGACACGTAGGAACAAGGGCAAACGTCGAAAATCATACATCTAGCTGTATGACTTTCCGAGCGGCCCTAATCCAATTCACGTCCGTGTTTTGACGAGCGTTGACAGTTAAAGAATGGTTATTCCCCTGTACTTGCTTCGACATTTTGAATTTCGCGCACTAATCGAGATTTGTACGACAGTACTCGAAGTACAGTACATAAGAAAATGAACGACAATAGAGCAGTACTACAGTAGTACAATACCTATATATCCAGCGTCGTGTCGTTGCAGTTTGTGTTGTACTAAGAACAACTATGCATGCTGAGAAATAGCTATTAAATAATAGCAAGTCTATTATACCTGCTACCACTATGCCTAAGATGAAGGTATTTGACTCACATGGATAGGCACAACACTCCTGTGGGATCTGCAATCATTTTCAGTAGGTGACATCATGACAATGGCAAATTAAAGTATTGCTTCTCTGATGAGTCGATAACTTTTCCGAAAGATAGACACATGAATCGCGAGCAATTTGGTGACTCCTACTAGGGGATGTTGGTCATGATCAGAAACGTCTTGATGTGACAGCTTCTGTACTTTCACCTCGTACTGCATTGTATGAGGACATCAGTACTACTACTAGACCTCCGTTAATTGCTGGCGCATTTTGCATTTTGAGGCCTCTGCTTGGGTGTGATTGTAGTGCCCGTGTGTCCCTTGATTCTGATGTTTCTAAAGCTTACACCATTGTTCCCAACATATGAGTTGGATTAAATTTGCCTGCCATGCCAAGCTAGTATATTGATTGAGGTCATCATTGTCATCTCATTGAGGAGATGAGTAGTAGTAGCATTGCTGGTGTTGCCCATGCTAAATCTCCTCCAAAATAATGGAGCCCATCCAATCCTGTTTTGTTGTATGATTATGTGTTGCACTGTGGGGTGATAGTAGTTCTCAATATCAGTTCAGGAGCAGAACCAGCACTGCCTGGCATAACCCATCCAACAATAGAGCAGCAGCACAAAGCAGCAGGAAGGTGTTTGGCTGAAGAAAGAAATTGCAATTTAAGTCCAGTCAAGAACTGATTGTGCCATTCTATGCAATTGCTAAGCTCAGCACATCATATAGTAGCTAGTACTAGTACTAGTACTAGTAGCCTAATGCTGAGGCTAGAAGTGATGATGCTTGTGCATTCTTGAGTGGATGACCTGGACAAAAAGACTCACTTTACTAGAATGAGCTTCCCAGTTGATCAATTTAAGGGAAGACAGATTCCATGCATTCTTTTGTCAAATGTTTTGGCAAATGCCCCATGAACAGAAGTTTGTGAATCCACAGTGATGCTCCAATTGGGAGGAATCAATGGACTCTAGCTAAAGGAAACATGAGAACAATCCCTCAGAGCTGTGAATCGCTGGTAATACTCTGCTGAGAGTGTATCTGGACTCTGTAGTACAAGTTGTAAGTACTGTACTGCTAGAACCAAAAGCCCTACTGTACTACGGAATGTACTACTGAATTAAATACGGAATGTACTTAGTACTATGAAATGGAGTACTACTGTACTGAATTTACTACGGAAATCATGTGCGTACCGAGTTACGTATGACATATGATAGTGATGAACGTAATGTACTTGTACTGTACCTGGTACTCGGAGTACAATGTATTGCACTACGTAATGGAGTACTCGAGTATTATGTACTATGTAACGTCCTACGTAATGCCCTACGTAAAGCGATACACACATTCCTGTCTATTGATACTTCATGGTTCCAGTTTCAATATAACTAACATTGGATAACTTCACTTCCTTATACCATTTACGTACCTTTTCACAGTCATACCTTAGGTGTATGATTTCCTCCGCTTATCAGGACTGATTCCCAATATTTTCAGTTGCTCCTACAAGTACTGCTACTACCTACTATCTACTACTACTACAAAATCTGTGCAATTGGAAGGGCTCCGTGGATTATAAAATCATCAGATCATCAGTCATCATCAGTCA
>JAKSYS010000622.1:0-37118 GCA_022925895.1 Fragilaria crotonensis | reverse complement strand
CGCCGATTTGAAACACTCTTGCAAACTGGTAATCTGGTTGATGTTTGGCGAGACTTGCATCCGAATGGCAGTACCCATCGCAACAACGACTTGGCGAAATGGGATCGACCGGATTGGACGTGGCGAGGTCACTTGGGTAAGAATGGCAATAAGAGCAAGTATGAAGGTAGGGGGCAGCGTCTTGATTACTTTCTCCTATCGCCATACTCCAGAGAAGCCATCGAAAGGTGCGAAATCATGGGATATGGAGCCCAACGTGAGGGCCTCTTTTGCGGATCGGATCATTGCGCGTCACTGCTCGTCTTGAATGCGACATGGGACGGAACAAAGACAACAAATCCATAATATGCTCAATGTAATGTCTATTCTAGGTTGTATCCTTCCCTCGCTTGAGCATAGCGCAGCGCTTCATTGCGAAGCGAGTACTCGATTCAGGTACTCCAACAAGAGCGGCTCCACCAGTTCTGGTGCTTCGTCGTGAGGACAGTGGCCGACACCCTTTAAAGCCACGACGCGTTCCACGGTCGGTTTCTTCAACAAGGCTTCGACGCGACCTGCCGGCGTCCACGGATCAGATGTGCCATAACAAATCCAAACAGGTTTTGAAATTTGTGACAACTGCAATTCTGGAAGTGGTCCTGCCGAGTAAGACAGCAAATCAAAGACAACTTGACTGGCGCCCTCGGTCAAGAGGGGAGTGAGCAAGACATCTACCAAAACGTCATCCACGGCACTTGCAACGGCATAGGGTTCCTTTAGAATTTGTTTCACCGTACTGGGTTTCGCCAGGGCATCGAACAGAGGCTGTCCTCGCTCTCGCAATAGTTTTTGAACACTCCGAATGATGGGCATGGACACTTCTGGAAAGGCCACTTCGGCACTGTGCAACTCGCGAAAGTTGGGGCTCACAGCAAAGACACCCCTATACAGATCTGGTTTGTCAATGACGGCTTGGAGGGCGGAAATGACCCCGATCGAGTTGGCAACCAACGTCACCATGGTCTTTGGTTTTACAACATCATTACAAAAGTCCGTAATCTGGTTCGCCCACGTGTAGAAGTTATAAGGACTGTTCAATGGATGCGACAGCTCCACATTCACAACCCGCGTCTCTTTCCCACTCGCGGTTCCCAATTCCGCTCCCACTGCAACGTTGGGATAGTCTTGACTGAACCGTCCAACTTCACCATTGAGAGACTGTGCGACATGAGAATCCCGAGGAGGTTTGCTCGAATACCCACATCCCCACAAATCAATGGCATACGCACGATATCCCTTTGATGCCAGTCCGTGAATGGTGTGGCGCCAATGATCGGCATTGACAAAGAGACCATGGACCAGAACAACTGGCTCTCCGTCTATTGGACCTTCGACTTGGTATCGGATTTGTTGATCGGCACGCCATTTGTAGATTTCATTCGGGAGACCAGTCGCAGGAGATATTTTGGGAGGGATGGTGGCAGTATAAGAATTTGTCGTTGTTATCAAGGATAGGAGGGTCAATGTCCACCAGAGAGAAAACATCCTCCGGCTACTGTTGCCCATCGTCTTCATGGTTGATGCCGAGACCTAGTAGTATCCCTGATCACCACACTGAGTCACACAAAATTGTGCAACTAAATGCAAGTTTCAATATTCAAGTCATCTCAACGCGATGACGCAATGAGGAGTCAATCGATGATGGAATGATGTCTCTGTGCCAGATCCAGATTCCAGCGTGGTTTCTCTCACGCCTCGAACACACGCTGACGCGGGACACGGAAACAAATTGCTGATGAGTCCGAAATTCCGAAAATGCCATGCAGTACTGTACACCAGAGACGGGAATTTCTGAAAACATCAAACCCATGGGTACCCACGTAAAGCTACGCTCACGGAAGTACCAGCCCAAACCCACCCAGAACCCATACGATCAACCAAGACCTACCCAAACCCACCCAAACCCAGTAGCCAGTACTGGAGTACATGGTTCTACTACTACCGGTAGCAAACATCTACTGTCATTTTTTGCTATGATTTGCCGGCCCACCCAGACCCACCCATGAAATCCTGAGCTCACCCAAAACCCACCCTTAACCCAATGGGTTTGGGTGGGCCGTGGGTTTGGGTGGGCTGGGTTTGAAATTCCCGTCTCTGCTGTACACCATGCAAAGTACACTACCGGAATACTGGAGTACCCTGTGTTCAAAATACGCGTTCTTGGGGTACTAAATTGGCCTATTCGCACAATACTCCTGAGCCCAGTAATGGTACTGTACTAGCGTGCTGGAGTACATTGTACAAACCGAATTAGGCATGTTTATGTACGATGACATACTATGATCTCTATGATATAGCTATTCGAGTACCGGTACCAGGTACTTGTACTCGTTGGGCACACGACAGTAGCTCCTGTCACGAACCCAGCGTCCCGTGTCAACGGAGTTGGCGGACGATTGATGGACGGTGATTGGACCGCCGCCAAGTAAAAAAAACCTGTATGAAAATTGTTGAAATTGCCGCGATGTGTCTGCCAGGGTGCTTCGCCGATCGAAGACCATCAAGCAAACGACAAAACGATCTTGTGCTGACAGCAAGTGGTGCTCACAGTCGAGAAGAACAAGGCTCAACGAAACCCTTGCGAATTAATCACTGGCTGACTTTACCACGAATTTGTTCCCGTTCACGAACGACGAGTGTGCTAGCAACCAACGCAAACGCCACAAGGAAAGAAGTGGAGAGACCAGTCAAACGGCTGATCGAAAAAGAAATTGATGAGTATTATGAAGAACATTTATAGATTTAATAAGCTCATGCTGTTTCTGCTGCTGGTGATTCGCTCGAGTGCGGGCTTTGTAACGCCATTCGTGACTCTGAATTGTAAATCAACACAACAATCATGTCGAGAAACAACAAAATCAAGGAAATCAATACTAATTGGGTGGCACCAACGGAGCAATCGTTCCTCGAAATCATTCGGACGCTACAGTACAACAACAATATTGAAAGATATTGAATCGAACTCGTCAGAGGAATTGCGGTTTGGCGCATCCTTTGAATTGACAGACCAGCTGCGTCGATACGCGAGTAGCATTCAGAAAGCGAGCAACGACGACATTTCATTGGCAATGAAGCCCATTCGGTCACTCAAACGATATCTTGACTCCATGACAGCTGCTGTTGCGCAACAGGAACAACAGCAACTATCTGCTTCTTCATCGACCGATAATGAAATTGGTGAAATTTTGAGCAGCACTCTGATACAAGCCTTTCGCACTTGTGGCGAGGCTGGAGATTATCGCATGATTATGTCCCTCTTGCAATCAGCCATCAAAATGTGTCGTCAGCATGATGACGTGCCACAAAAACGTAGTAGGACACTCTTGTTGTCGGCTCGTGTCATTGGAGAGGCCCTGGAGGCAATCGGAAAAACTGACGCGAGCGTGTCGAAACTCAAACAAGTATATCGATGGGCCGTTGATGATTATGCCGATGCGTTTGTGGAACCGATTGGGGCGTATCAACTTAATATCATGCTTAAGACACTTGGTGAGAAGAAGAAAAAGGTACAAGCGGCGCTGGAACTGTACCGATCGACGGATATCGTGGGAGATGCATTTACCCTCAGTACAGTTTTAAATCTTCTTACTTCGTCCATCAGTGACGATCAGGACGTGGCGAGTGGCTGGACTGCTGGGGATGAGTCACCATGCTGGCAATATGAGCAAGGCATGCGTATACTTGAGAATGCAGAAGACTTGAACAACTTTGTATTCAGTGCTGCCCTCAAACTCAACGACCGCGCATCTGAAGTGTTTTGTCGACCAGGTCGTCGTCACAATGGAGCCAAGGCAGCTCTGCACCTTTTGGGAACCATGAAAGAAAGAAACATTGCACCAGATTTGGTCACTTGCACACACGTTTTATCTGCCTTTGACAAGCATCAAGAATGGAAGGCTGCTGTAGTCATGCTCACTTCCATGGAAAAGGGAGATGCCAAGGTCGATAGCTGGCAGTTGCCAGCCCCCAATGAGTATGCATATTCGGCAGCCATTTCGGCCTGCGCCCGTTGCGATCAGTACGACGAGGCTATTCGATTGCTGGACCGCATGAAACGACCCGGTAGTTCGGCCAAACCGAATACATGGGTGTACAATGCTGCCATCTCGGCTTGTGTGTCGCCTTCGTCGAAGCGCAATCGAAATGATCGCATTCAGATGGCACTCTCACTGTTGGATGACATGCAACGCGACAGCGAGGAAGGGAATCTCTCCACGGCTCCAGACACCGTCACATACAATACGGCATTAGCTGTCATGGATGGCATGGGTATGGTCTTGCGTGATGAGAAGGGACGAAGAGTATGTGAGTATAGCACATCGGAACCAGAAGCGTGGGTCCCCAGTGAAAATCTCATTTCCGAAATGCTGGAAGAAATGCGCTCCAAAGGTATCCCTCGCGATGCCTTGACCTACCACAATGCCATTAAGGCCTCCAAATCCAATAGTCGAGTCATCTTTGAGCTGCTGGAGCAGGCGACCCTTGATTTGGGGTGTCAAGATGAGAGCCACTCGACCTTGACAGGACGCGCTGGTCGTGGCCTTGGCTTTGTCTTTAATGCTGCGCTGGCGACCTTCGCCAACAGAGGCGACATGGATCTTATGGTTCGCGCCTTGAACATGATGAGAGTCCAAAACATTACAGCGACTCGCGAATCCGTCATCCAGCTCGTGGTCGCACTGGGACGAAGCCGAAACTCCAGAAATATCATGGCATTACTTGAAACTCTGAGAGGCAACCAAGCGGCTTCCAAGGTCCTCCGAGAACAATTCGGATTCGACCTTTCAATTGTCATGGAAGGCAATCCAAGGGATCTCGAACAACTTTATGCTGTCTCGATTTCATCCTGCCTGGTGGCAAACGACATAGAGAGCGCAACGTCAGTTCTCAATTTAATGAAGGAGAATGGTCTGTCACCGTCGCAATCAACAATGAAGGATATTGCTTTTGCGTACACCAGGCTAGCGGTTGAAGCAGCTAGTCATCAGTCAACACGCAGGAGGAAAGAAGCAAAGTACGGTATTTCTAACGACCTTGACATCGATACGGGAATGTCTGGCGCATCACACGCCCAACGGGCTGGAGCCATTATTCGAGAACTGAGTGATCCTTCGCCACAACTTTTGTCATCTGTAGCTAGTGCTTATGCCGCTACTGGATCATTCGAACAAGCGAGAACGATACTGCAGAGTCTTCACGAGTCTGCTCTAGAGGAGCAAAGCAACTCGAAGCTGCTGTCACGAGGAGAGCAAGAAATCTTACAGGTACTCCCTCGCTTGCATCGATCGCTTCTGAAGATATGTGCCGGACCAGGAAATGCCCAAGCAGCTTACTGGTTCGTGGAAGACATTCAGAACTTTGCCAACAATCTTTCGAGCAGTAGCCGTGAAATGTGCCTGGCAGATGCGCCGTTGGTTCCTGACTTTTCAGATCCAGCTGATTTTAGAGATGCAAATCTGCTTCGGTTCAATAGGACCCACACGGACACAGCCCGTTTGACTGGAATGCGAGGTGAAGACTGGAAGCTATTGCTGATCTCGGCATCGAAAGCCGGCGACTGGAAGCTGTGTATCAACACCCTCCAATTCTTGAGGCCATTTTTGGAAGCATACCATCCATCCAGGGCTACATCAAAAAATGCGGATGTTGTCTCAAGAAAGTACCGAAAGCTTGCTCGGGCACTGACTGCGTCGGTATTGTGCTTCGAGGAACAAAGGCATTCTGCATGGGCTATCCGTGCGGTCGATGACTGGATTGAATGGAGTGGTCGGCGTCCGCCGAAGGAAGCAATCCTTGCATCTATTCGCATCCTTGCGTCTCAAGCTCGTGGCACGGAGGTCACTAGTCTGATTCAACAAGTTCTGCGCGTCAAAGCCTCGGCATCTGACAGGAGAGAAGATGCTCAGCATACATACGAGGAGATCCTCTACATTGGTGCTATTACACATCTACATAACAATGGACTCTACGAAGATGCGGATGAGCTCTATTTGCAAGCCATCACCAATCAGTATTTGCCTTTCTCCGTGGCCACAGCGGGAAGTGACGGACACCAGCATCTCGATCTGCACGGTATGAATGTAGCCATCGCCAACTCTGCCGTTCGCATAGCCTTTCAACAAGATGTTCTTCAATCGCAGGCAGGCGGCGACCTGTTGATTGTTACTGGTCGAGGTGTCAACTCCTTCTATCAAATGCGACCCATTCTTCGTCCTGAAATCCAGCGCATGCTTACAGAGGAATTTTATCTTCCCTTGTCGACATTTTCCATGCCAGGCAACATGGGAGCGCTTCGGGTGCCGGCTGGGGATATCCAAGCCTGGGCAGAACACCAGCGTCAGCAGAGGGGTGTGAAAATGTTGGCAGTGGCGGATGCGCTCAAGAATCTATCATCTGGCCTCCTACGGAGAAGTTTGAACCTCTCACTCAACAGAAAACAAGGCAAGCAAGACTGAAACGATCGTACAAATGCCGTTGAGCTCATGTGACAGTCGAGTTTGTCTCCGACTGAATCGGTTCGCTTTTTTGCTGTTACGGCAATAGTGATTTTTTTCTCAACTTACGAATTAGGCTGAACGTTAATTCACCCTGAATGGACACGACTGCCTTTTTAATCGTCCAACAGACGAAGTGATGCTCCGTTATATTGACCACAATTGTAAATTTCTTCTCACCATGAAGGTCTTGCAATTGGCCTTGTTTGCCACACTGAGCACCCATTATCACGTCAGCTCGCTTCCGCTCGACTTCAACTACAAGCAATCCTCTAGCAAAGGTGTTTCCTTTTGGCCGTCTGTCAATATTACTGGAAATGAGTGGGAAGCATATGTTGGTCAGGAACTCATTGATCTTGACGTGGTCGTGAACGAATGTAAATCGAATCGTCGCCCATCCCCTATTAACTTGGTCGCCAACGCTGTGTGCATGGATACGCACGAAATTCTCACACGCAGGATTAAGGATACGGACTGCAAGATGGAGTCTTTGAGCTTTTCGGTGACACCGCACACGCTTCGTGCTGACTTTCCGTTGAACGATACTTTTTGCCAACGCCCTACGATTGATATTCCCAACGGTTACCCCACCCCTTGGCTGGCTCATCACATTGAAGTTCATTTGAGAGCAGAACATGTTTTGGACGGTCGTCGCTACGATGGTGAGATGCAGATGTTCCATTTGGGTCAGGCCGATCAGAAACGTGAGCTTGCGGCTGTCAGTGTTCTGTTTGACGCGTCTGGTTTCCATGACAATGCGCGTCTCCAGGAGTATATTGATAAGTGGGAGGCTGCTGCAGAGGCGACGAACGAACTCTGCGGCGAGAGAAATGGCAGTCGCAAGCTCCGTCGCCAGACCAAGGACGTCCAGACTCATGGCCCTGTGGGGCGTGATGAGTTTTTCCTTGAGGATGACATTTCGCACTTGTATACGGATGACGTTGAATCCACCCCGACGTCGTCGACGACGACGACCTTCCCGCCATCAATGGCTGGTGAACAACATTCGCGCCACCTTAAGGAGGCCAAGGTTCCACGCAAGAAGATGTTTCCGTACAATATTTGGCCTACGATTTACTTTTACCGGTACAAGGGCATGATAACCGCTCCACCGTGCAACGAGATTGTGGCATGGCGCGTTATGGACGAGCCGCTCGTTATATCGAGACGTCAACTTTCTGTCATGGCCCGTCTCCTGGCCGACTATCGTGACCCTAAGACATGCGCCAAGGCGACGATGACGTCCGAGACCGGTGAGAACGTGAGACCATTGCAGGAATTGAACATGGCAAAGCAAGAAGTGGTTCATTGCACGGCGAAGAACTTCACGTTCTGGATGTATGAACCAAGTAAGGCATAAGAATTGTGATGGGATTCATGGTAATGGGTTTGTCGTTCAGCATTGGCGGTTAAGGGTTCAGTTTGGAATGCTCGGGCGAATAGTATATACAGAAACACTAAAATACTGCAAGCACGACCTTCCAAGGGTTGAGTTCCGTCATTTGATATCTAAGCCTATAGGATAAACATAAGGTTACCGGAACTACAAGTAAAGGCCCTCTGGAACATTTCCCTTCTTTCTGTAGAGTGCCTTTTCTTTGGCCTTGACGAAGTCTTCCTGACAAACCTTCATTCGACGCTCTCGCAAGGCCAACATACCGGCCTCGGTGCACACCGCCTTGATGTCGGCGCCGGACAATTCATCCTTGGACATGACAAATTTTTCCAAATCTACATCGTCATTAAGCGTCATTTTGGAAGTGTGAATATTGAAAATGTGTCGCTTGGTCTTAATATCAGGAAGCGGGAACTCAATCTTGCGATCAATACGACCTGGTCGAATGAGAGCCGGATCCAGGGACTCAATCTTGTTGGTTGCCATGATGACTTTGACATCGCCACGTTCGTCAAAACCGTCCAACTGGTTGAGAAGCTCCAACATGGTACGTTGAATTTCACGAGTACCTCCAGAGGAGGAGTCATATCGCTTGGTACCCACGGCATCAATTTCATCGATAAAGACGATGGTGGGACTCAAGTCATCGGCGACGCGAAAGAGTTCGCGGACCAGTTTGGGACCATCTCCCAAATACTTTTGAATCAACTCCGACCCAACGACGCGCAAGAATGTCGCCGATGTTTGATTGGCAACTGCCTTGGCGAGCAAGGTTTTTCCAGTTCCGGGTTCTCCATACAAGATGACTCCCTTGGGCGGTTTGATGCCGATATCTTCATACAGTTCGGGATGAGCCAGAGGCAACTCGACCGCCTCTTTGATTTCTTGAATTTGCTCTTCCAATCCACCGATATCTGCGTATGACTCCAGAGGTGCTTTGTCTACCTTCATGACGGACACCATCGGATCTTCATCGTCCTGTAAGATTCCTACGATACTCATGGTCTTGTTGTGCAACAAGACGGCACATCCTGGATCGAGCAAATCTTGATTGACCGAAGACAATATATTGACATAGTACTCGGGTCCAACGGAGGACGACACAATGGCATGATTGTCATCAATCAATTCCTCCAAACTACCAACACCTAGGGGCGATCCTCGAAGTTCTTCCAACTTTTCTCGTTCCTCTTGATCGCGCTCTTCGTGCGGCTTGAAGACTTCATGATTGCGAATGAACTCCTCTTCCATGAGCAAAAAATCCTTGACTCTATCTAGCTTGAGGAGCCTGAGTTTGCACTTGGACGATGGAACAATGGTGGGAGTCTTGCTGAGACCAGACGGTCCCTTACGACGACGACGACGGCCTTGACGAGTTTGGGCCGGTCTGGGTTCAAAACGCTTCTTTTTTCTTCTTCTCAGCATCTTCCTTCTGTTTGTCAGTGCCACCGTTGTTGCCATTCGGTGCACCACCTTCGCCCAAACCGCCAGGTACGTTACCCATGGTTGATGAATTAAACTATGTTGTTGTTGAGTTCTGAGTGTGTGCTTTTATATCGGAGCAATAGGTGGAATGTGGGACGTGCGGGCGATAAGAGGCTGGAACGACTACTACTGTGGTCAAAGTCGACTACTTGTAGTTGGAGGGATGGAAGTTGGAACTCAACGACGCAATCGACAAGTGGTGCTGTTGTTTTTGTGTGTCTACGCTCGCACTATGTACCGGTAGCTATCGCGTGCTCGATGCATTCTGTTAACGCTCGCACTGTCATGAAACGAGCTACTACTACTGATTACTGACATACCAGCATCACGGTCATTCAGCATAGGAAAGCCGTGTGAAGAACCGAAACGAAGGATCTCGAAAAGTTACGTTGTGTCTTGAGTGAACGTTTGTCTGTCTACGGTCTATGGTGTGGACTGTGGACTGTGGACAAGGCGTTCGTCGTCAAACTGGGTGATACCGTAACACATGCAGTGCGCCAGTACTCGTACTACCGGTAGTACGTCCAGTCCTTGTACTTGTTTTTATGATTTATCAGCTACTATTGCAACTTACGTACCAGGTACCGGTACCAATACGAACCCTCGAAAAGTCAAATGCCCAATGCCTGCTAATGTCACTACCGGTAGTACAGTACACTTGTAGGCCAGTAGTTGAACTCCACTGCAATCGCCGATGAAGGAATTCAAAAATGGCGACTCCCACATCTCACATGGTGAGATATAAAACAACAGTATCATAACATCATATCTCACAACACATTGACCAACAACATCGTTTCCTTGTTACGCTTTGTGTGAGCATCAGTCACGATGGACGGCCCAGACTCACCGCCCAATCTTAATTTGCCAGAAACGCCGGTGCCTCCTCCTGATGATGATGATGACGAGGAAGACGATGAGGAACCGGAAGAGGAGGAGGACGAAGAAGATGAAGGTACGAATCCCAAATCCGTTCGATCATTCATGGACGACGATTTTGCTTGTTATCTGGATTGTTGTATGCATACTATTGTGATCGGATAGCAGAGTCAACCTTTAAAGAGAAAAAATGGCTCACACTTTCAAAAACCAAAATCAACAACAACAAAAACAAGACGGCATTACGGCAACAGCCGCACTAGCTGCGGCAAAAAGTATCATTCGTGCCGTTCCGACCTTGGATAGTCTCTTTGGACACCGCGATCTCGGCCGTGATGCAGCGTGTTGGACTCTATCCTCCGCAAAACCTGGAAATGGCGTTGATCAAATTAGAGATTCTTCTGTTGAGACCTATTGGCAATCGGATGGTTCCCAACCTCATTGCATTCAAATTGTATTTTCGCGGAGGGTGGCGGTGTCGCATGTCTGTCTATATCTTGATTACAATCTAGACGAATCCTATACTCCCAAGAAAGTGTGCATCGAAGCTGGCATGACATTGCAAGAATTGCAAACGGTGCTCGTTGTGGATCTCTCGGAACCCGTCGGATGGTGCATCTTGCCATTGGAAGCACCCCCGGATCCCCTTGACGATGATGACGAAAACAGCTCACGAGTGCCATTGCCCATTCGGACCCATTTGATTCAAATCACAATCCTTACCATGCATCAGAATGGACGTGATACACACGTTCGACAATTAAAAGTCTTTGGTCCGAAAGCAGCCGCAAAGTCCAATGGTGATACACGACGGCAACCTAACTTTTCAACGGTGGAGCTCTCTCAATTTTCCACCATTCGATGAATGTGTGCTAGCTCTACCAGTAAACTAGCGCGAACATACAACCATGGTACAACTGTAGCAGTGTCATAGCTTGTCTACTTTTCAATTGTATTTCTAGCTATAATATCATGTCGGTCAAGTCGTGCCGCATGAACCGTACTTGGATACACATCCCTCTGGAACTTGCGCATCACCCGTTTCGCACTTGCATGTCATGACGACATGCCCACTGCGAGTTTCTTGTATCAACAGAGAAAGCCAAGGACAGCATCCACGACCATCTTCTGCTGTATCAAGGTCCACAGTTTTCTTCATCGTCAGAGCGTGACTTTCCAACAAGACATCCGATTCGTCCACGGCTACGTGCGACTCTCCATGACCATTCATCGACGGCGTCGACACCAACACGCCCAAAACACCAGCCAGAAGAATCAACAATCCGACAGGATAGAGAACCCAGCTGAGTATGGATGTTAGATGAGAAAAGGTATGATAATGTACGGCACTCATGATACTGGAATTCAGTACAAACGATCCCACAAACATGGCGGATGAAAATGTGGCATTGTAGCGTTGCATGCATGCTGTGAGTAATAGCAGACCGCCAATGGCAGTCATCATGGAAAGAAGCGCTAGGATCCAGAGCACTAGCCAAGGATGACACCAAAGACCATGGTCGCAATCAAGGGCGAGATTTGATGATGACAACAAGGACGTCTTGTTTGTATGATTGTCATGCATCATGGCCTGGACAAGAGTCAACCAATCCTTGACAAAATGTTGTAATCCCGTCACGGATCCACCCGAAACACCCCATGCAAAGCGTTGGAGCATGGGAGATCGATTGGGAGGAAGATTCATCCAATGAATGACAAGCACCATCCAGACAGCGAACCCAATGAGGTAGGCCAAAAAGGCGGGATCTCGATAGGATTGAAGCAACTCTTGCAGCACCACCAGTGTCTCCGGATAGGCGGGAGATGAAGTGTCATTGCTGTTGGTATGATCTCCAAATACGGCAGTGAGTGCCTCCCCGGCAACCACAAGGGATGCTGCAACGATTTGTGGCGACGTTGGATCTTCTCCCACCAACGCGTGTGACAGCATAATGACCCATACCAAATCCAGTCCTGAGAATGGTGCCACCAGAGATGGTGATGCGTAATTCATGGCCAACACTCCACATGCTGGATTGAGGACGGCCATTCCCACCATGCCAGACAGTCGCAACCATGCTGCTGTTGCTGTTGTTGTTGACGTTGTTGCCATTTGTTCGTGCCGACCACGCTGTCTGTTTTTAATCATTTCCACAAGTCCACGCTCGTCCATCAGAAATGATTTTCGAATAGCTAGCTTGGATGCAGCTCCAATGATGGAAGCCAACACGGATAGGGTGATCCCCATGGCCCAACCATTGCTTGCCAACATGGTTGTTCCTGTTGTTCCTTGTAATGCCATTTGTGCGTCCACCGGTAGGGGAGTAGAAGTAGTTCTGGTGTAGATTCAATCGTTGTGATAGTGGTTGAGATCAAGAGATGACTGGCGTTGCACAGTTCAGATAGGCTGTCCTTGGATTGTCGTTGGTTGGCATCACCTTCTATAAATCAGATTCACCGAGTACAGTGTTGGGTTTCCGTAAGATTCCTTCATAAAGTAGCGTTCAGCTCATTCATCTGACTCGTTTGAAGTACAAACGTGCAGCGAGAGTCGAGAGTACAATGCAACACTGAAAGAATGGGTAGGATTGCGTTAGGTTGAGACCGCCTTTCTTATCATCATCAATCGGCAGTCGTGCGCGGGTATGGGCAAAAACGGTGTCATTTATTCCGATGATTACAGTACAATGAGGATGATGGATGAATGTACAGTACTCGTGGTACTCAGTATTCAGTTTTTCATGCGTATCGGTATGACAGTGCGGTTTGTTATCGTACTCCAGTAGTAGTATGTTTTACTGTTGGGCTTCATGTTACTGTCTAAGACTGCATCCAGCGTACTGAGCACGTAGTATGAAAAAACAGTGCCGGTAACTCGGACGGCTATAACAGCAGTACTCCAGTACCAATGTACTCCAGTACAATACTGGAGTAACAGCCACCTCACAACTCACAACCCTTCGTCGAATCTGCGACAATCAACATTTCTGAAGACTACAACGTATTGCGATCACATTAGCCTTCGTTCCAGCTGAATCTTGCTCGGAGTAGGACTTGAGTATTGCTCTAGAGTTGTTGTCACAGGGAGCAGGGGTGTTGTTGATCGAAATTGTTGCTCAAGCCAATACTGGTATCAAGATCACAAACACAAAACGGAGCCCCAATCTTTGCTCGTGTCATACTCAATCCACAATGTCCCATCTGTCGACAGCGTTCCTCAAATCCTCGTCCGTTCGTTGGGCTGCTGGTGGATGGGCTTTCTTTATTGCGGAGAATGTTATTCTATCGGAAAATCGAACCTTCCTCATTGAAAATTTGGGCGACGATGGTTATCACAATGTCTACGGCCTCATCTCCACTGCGGCAGTGGGATCTATTGTGTATGCTTACGTGAACAAGGCTCGCAACGTCCCGCCATTGCTATGGACTGTCGCCACTGCTCCTTTACCGTCACGCATTGCATCATGGATGCTGCTGTCCGTGGGCCTTGGTATGGCATCGCAAACACTTCCCAAATTCCAAATGCCACTAGCGTACGTACCTACAACAACAGCAGAACCGGTTCACGACGAGGACGCCCCAGCCATTTCGCAGGAGGCACCTAACAAGAAATCGTCGTTCCAAGTCCGGTGTCCATTTGATTTTGCAGATGCCAAAAAGCAAAAGCTCAGCAATGGTACTACTCCTGACCTGTACGGATTGGAACGCATTTCACGCCATCCTGGTCTCTGGTCCATGGCCTTGGTCGGATTAGGACACGCATGTTTGGTCCCATCCCTACCTCAGCGCATCTGGCTGTGCATGCCCACACTTGTGGCATGGGTGGGAGGGTCGCACACGGACAGTCGTTATCGACGGGGCATGGGTGGGACCTTGGATGCCGAGTATGACGCAAAAACAAGCAATGTTCCATTTGCTGCCATGGTGACACATAGTTTTTGGGATGGTGCTGGACTGGATGAGTGGCAAAGACTCGTTGCGGAAATTAAACCGCTCAATGCGCTCTTGGCCGCGGGAGTCGCTGCTGTGTGGGCGTTTCGACGAGGTGCTGGTCCCGTTCCAGCCGTGGTAAAACAGACAGTAACGTCGCTTACCAAATGAATTTTTAAAACTATACTTCGTATCACGAATAGTGTATCTCTCTGACATATACATTTTTCCAACCTCGCTTTTTTGCCATTTTCTTTCTCCGTTCACTTTCCCTTGCTGCGCTGATACGCGTGTATACTGTGTTGTGTCTTGCCGGAGGCGTCCAACATTTCGAAAGTGGACTGATCCGAGTGTTCCGCAACTTCGGCATGGAGTAGGTCCACAATCTCGTTCATGCCAGGACGATCGGACAAGGTCTCGCTCCAGCACCTGCCAATCAGTTTTTGAATCCGTTCCGGCCATTTCAGGTCCATCTTGGGTCGGAATCCGCCACGGACCACCTTTTTTTCAAACTGGTTCATGGAGTATCCCTCAAAGGGAATTTCCAGAGAACACATTTGATGCAAGAGGATACCAAATGAGTACACATCACATCCTTCATTGTACGGGAGTTCCAATGCGATTTCGGGTGCCATGTAGCGAGGACTGCCCGTGTCGCCCGTCATTTTATACGTGGCGCCGGGACTGGCATTCCCATCGGCACAGTTGGGGAGCTGACGAGATAGACCAAAATCAAAGATTTTTACATCGCCACGAACATCAAATCCAATATTATCAGGTTTCAAATCGCGATAAATGATGCTGTGGAAAGAGAAGAAAAAAGATGTATTAGAGCGTGAGTGTGTTTGCATGAGACAGAGAAAGAAGCATCACCCGACAATATCAGTTCGTTGCAAAACAACACGAGCCCCATTTGTGCTTATTGGATAAATGGATTCCAAGATGCTACTCCATACTCTCGTAGTACTCACTTGTGGCTGTGCAAATACCGGAGCGCACACGCCAAATCATGTGCGACAATCATGCGCTCGGCCCAAAAGGCACTCGCCTTTTTTCCTCCACGGTCCATCACTTTCTGAAGGCCACCTCCCCTTCTCTTTTTCCACGAAACCAGGGTTCGTGTCAAGATATCGTACAGTCGATCTAGAACGACAAAGAAATCACGAGAATAGGGAGTTCCGGATGAGATGGCTCTCATTTTAATGATACTATCAAAGTGCGGAGCAATGTGAGTGAGATATGATATGGGTGATGTGATTGCAACATAGCAAGTAGCGCACACACACCACACAACCCAATGGATGAATTCGAACCAAAATCCACTTACTTGGGATGGCGAATGACAGCGAGAAAGCGAGCCTCAAGAGCCAGATCCACAATTCCATTAATGAAGGATTGGACGTCATCGATAGCATCATCTCTTAACTTTTTGATAGCATAACGATATTCCTTTCCTTTTCGCAAGAAATGTGTTTGCATAAAGTCTCGATCTTGCAAAATGTCGTTTGCTTGATGTTCATGAAAATTATTACTATGGACGAGCGCCGACTTTTCGGCAGCAACGCCTTCCTTGAGAGCAACCTTGATAACTTCGCTAACGGCACAAAAGCCACCTTTACCCAGCAATTTTCCAAGAAACAATTCATCGGTGTCAAACTTGGGGATCCGATCCTCCGCCTCCTGACTGAATATGGGAGTTTCAGCTGCCTTCTTGTCCACCACCTTCTTCGCCTGTATCAAGAGATGGCCTTCGCTATAACCACCGATCTTGATGCTGGCATTCTTGCTCGTCATGGCAATCAGTGATGATTAACAATCAATGATCTCCAGTGGTCGTGCAATTATAATCCTTTTGTGACCCAAGTCCGAAACGTCGGACGCAAAAAGCAAGAAATCGTGGGGTCTTTACGACAAAGTACACAAGCGAGCATGAATTTTCGGATTCAAGGCGACGCGACAAATGAAAGGGGTCATCAACTCGATGTACTCGGGGAGTATCATAGGATGTAATACTGATGATGATGTCCCTACATTACAAGTACAAGTACTATCGGTCACGTTTGTTTTGTCTGCACTGCTGCCGTCTTTGGAATTGCAGCGCTGCCGGGAGCAGCTTGCCCATGTACGCAGAGTTGGCTACTTAAATTCCTGCATCCGCAGTACACAAAAAAATCCAGTGCAAAAACTACTGTTGTTCCTACCAGTAGAATCCACTAATAATTATGCTATACGGAGTATGGTATCGTACCTGGTACCAGGTACGAGCATACAGGATACAGCATGTACATGTACAGTACACAATGTCGTACGAGTACTGTACAACTCCAGTCCTCGGGATCCTGAGTACAAGTACTGTAGTCTGTAGTAGCACGTACTCTACGGTTGCTACTACTAGAGTACCAGTGTACCAGATATACTACTCCAGATTCCAGATTCCAGTTATCATTCCCCAAACGTGGAAGATCGCAGAGACATTAAAAACCAAGATCCGAAAAGTACCAGCCATCATGAAGGTCCTCTCTGCCGTCTTCCTTGCTCTCTCCTACCTTGTCCTCAGCGTGACAGCGTGAGTTCTTCTTGTGATTCCTCTTATCGTGCGTGTCTTGCGTTGTCGAATTCGTCATCCACAACGGCTCCTGCTTCAACCATTGACATTCAAAAATCTAATGCCTCGGTCTTTTTTAAAAAACACCACAAACCCAACCCACACACACACAAAATACGCAATAATGCGCATAATGCAGTGAGATCGAAATCACCAGCAAAGTCTTTTTCGATGTTGAAATTGAAGGTGGAGAGAAGGGACGCATCGTTTTGGGATTGTTCGGTAAGGACGTCCCCAAGACTGCCGAGAACTTTCGTGCCCTGTGCACCGGTGAGAAGGGTGTTGGAAAATCGGGAAAGCCACTTCATTTCAAGGGATCCATCTT
Source organism: Fragilaria crotonensis (assembly GCA_022925895.1). NCBI lineage: Eukaryota > Bacillariophyta > Fragilariophyceae > Fragilariales > Fragilariaceae > Fragilaria > Fragilaria crotonensis. Next base: position 19,965 of record JAKSYS010000622.1, on the reverse strand, counting down.
CCATAGAATCATTCCCAATTTCATGATTCAAGGAGGTGATTTTACTGACTTTAATGGACGTGGAGGTGAATCTATCTACGGAAACAAGTTTGACGATGAGAATTTCAAGCTCAAGCATGAAGGACCCATGTACCTGTCCATGGCCAACTCTGGACCCAACACCAACGGTTCTCAATTCTTTATCACTACTGTCCAGACACCTTGGCTTGATGGTCGTCATGTTGTCTTTGGAAAAGTTATTGAAGGAGAAGAGTATGTCAAGAAAATCGAGGCGCAAGGAACCAACAGCGGTACTCCCAAGAGCAAGGTTACGATTGTGGACTCTGGCGAGCTCTAAACGCAAGTAAGAGTGATACTTATCCGTAGTATCTGAAGAACGAAGTAACATAGAAACTCTTCGACCTACGTAGCTTTGAATCAACAACATTGGAGCATGAAGCTCTTGTAGTCTACGTGAGAAATCGCTCGGCCACTTGTGCATCCTATCTCCAACTTCTCCACTATCAGTTAGTACAAGTGTACGATTAGTCATCGGTCGGAATGTGGCTACAATAGATCACTACTACTGCTCTTCAAAAGATGCTCCAACAATTCGACAGTCATATCGTGTTTGACGGCTTGACGCAGATTCGTCGATTCCGAGTCAAAATGCCATTCGACAGTCTCGTCGGAACCCAGTCGCACTCCGTGCACCAATTTATCAATAGGAAGAATCGAAAACGGCTCTTCCAACTGAGTTGCCAGCTCTTCTATTCCAAATAGAAAGAACGATATCAGTAAGCATGCCGGCAGCATGGCAATGTGATTCCAGGATGTTGAAAAGGCATTCCACAGTCCCAGAGGCAGAGCCAACGTCCAGAACCCCAAAAATCGTGCCGTATGGCGGGTGTAGACCAGGGGTACAGGCGAGGAAAAGATGCGATCGCAGACTCCTAGGGCGTCGCACAGGGCCACGACCGATTTGTCCAGTTCGAGGCGACGGAGGTAGGGTAGAGGCAGTGCATTGATGACATTGGATAGGTCGTACAAGGCACGAGCTGGTTTATGACGTGCGTCAATGAGATTCTGCACTGTCGCTGGTGACAAATGTTGGTGTATATCGATAAGAAAGGATTCTTCATCCTCGCGTTCTCCCAGCAAGTGTCGCTGTAGACATCTAGCAAAAGCCCATGTGGCATTTGCAAGTTGTTCCAGATGTTTTCTGGAAGTGCCACTATCATCGTCCTTGATCCAACTGGCCCCCAACCGAAGCAAATTACGACAATTGTTGACGACAGCGCCCCATGCTTTTCGTGCTTCAGTCCAACGCCCATAGCATGCGTTGGTACGAAAGACCAGTAAGAGACCCAAGGCAGGACTAGAGAGTGAAAAGGGTTCCAAAGGCAACGATAAGAGCGGTAAACTGTTAATCAAGGGCGGGTGCATGTGCCCAAGAAAGTCTTGGTACCCAACGACAAGAAGCGAGTTCCATAAACACAACGTGACTGCAACAATTGTGACGAGAAGAAGCTCGTTTGCCAACTGGCGTACGACGCCTGACTTGAAAGTGGTGCGTAAGTTTTTGAGAAGCCTGTCAGCGTGTCGCTGCTTCATCCAGTCGTCATGATTAAAGAGCGTTCGTCTGTACCGACGACTCTGCTCCGCATACGGAATCTGATCTTCATCAGACGGCCCGAAGTTCAATTGCCCTTTTCTGGGCAATTGAAGTTGCTTATGTTGCAGTTGCGACAGTCGTAACAGGTTCGGCGTCGCGAAGGCTTCAACCCCTTGTGGGGCGTTGCTCGATCGGAGAGAAAGAGATAACAATGCCAAGCCGAGCAAGATTCTGCAACTGCGCCGCTTCAAAAGCAGAAACACTGATGGTGAAGTCCTCATGGTTGCTCGTAATCGAGTATTAGTACGGAGTACCAATCCTCTACCAGTAATGCGTATCGATGTTGCAAGTTGCGATGATGAACGACAATGATCAGTGCGCAGTATCAGTGCAACACAGTAAGAAGTGGTGCACCTGTATAGAATAGGTTCGTTTTTTCTGTGGAAGCCGGCTCTCAAGAACAGCGAACAACATCACTCACTTGAATCGGCATTTTACGAACTGACTGGGACATCTCAGCAAACTCCGTCCGCCGTCGTTTACAGTGTAGCTTCCACGTTGCGGTCATTACCAGGCAGAGTTGAGCAGTGCCATCTGTCATGTCGTCATGTCTCATTTCGGATTCGGAAGCGAAAACGAACGGGAACGAATGTGAAAATAATTCCCATACAGTACCCCTACCGCAGTATGTACAGCTACGGTAGATGTACAGCTGTACAGCACTATGCATACAGTATGCATACTTGTACGTTGTACCTGGTACTTGTACCCATGTAAAGAGATATGAAAGGACGACAAGAGCTTCGAAAGGAAAACTGTTCAAAGTTCAAAGACACGAAATATATTTCGAACGTCGAAAATGAACAACGAATATATATTATAATCATAAACGAATACTTTCGGAAGATGCGTTTCGGCGCGATACTTGAAGTACTGTACTGCACTACAGTATCGTGCCGTTATTAGGTTTACCGTTTACCAGGTACTGGAGTACAAGTACTGTTATTCTCTACTCGCCGGACTACTTGTACAAGTACTGTGTGCTGTGCTTCATGGCCAAGGAGGAAAGAAAATGCAACAGGACTCACTGTTCGTCACATGGTGTTGTTTGATGTGCTGATCTAAGAATATGAAGATGTATCGACAAGCAGAAAGTGTGGTCAGTTCAAGATTCACACGTACATTGCCTCAATTGCCTCTTTGTGAATGTCTGCCGCAGCAAATCGCTTGAGCTTGAGGGTAGGAGTCAACTCCCCTCCCTTCTCGGTAAAGTCGGTCGACAGAAGACTCCACTTGCCAACAATTTGCGCGCTGGAGGTGGCAGCTTGATTCGCTGTTTCCATTCCCTTATCCAGATATTCCTTCCACAATGGATCACTCCTCACCTCATCAGTTGTTGTCGCTGTTGAACCAATCTCCTTGCTCGTCTCCAAAGCGCGTCCTGTCAGTTTGTTTGTGGCCGTGCCATCCTCATCGATTTCAACTCGGAGACAGAAAAGAATGGTCAAGAATTTGCGCTTATCTCCAACCAACATGCAGTTCGATAACGCAGGAATGGCAAGTTTGAATTGATCCTCAATCAGGACAGGCGCTACATTCTCCCCTCCACCAGTAATAATCAGTTCCTTGAGTCGACCTGTGATGGAGATGAACCCAGATGGCTTTGGAATGCTTGGATCGTGATCATCATCAATCTACAAGCAGCCGAGTGAGGGATTTCGCAGCATAACTTGGGGTACCATCACAGGATCGATATTATCACTACCACTCGCACGTACCTTGGCGACATCGCCAGAACGCATCCACCCATCAGCGTCAACTGTTTCCTTGGTCTTCTCGTCCATGTTCATGTATCCAGCAAAGATGTGACGTCCACGATAGCAAAGTTCCCCGTTTTCAGGAGCAATCATTGTTTCTGTGCCTGGCATTGGACGACCCACGGAACCTAGCTTGAATGCTTCACGACGGTTGCTAGAATGGGGTCCAGTACATTCCGACTGACCGAAGATTTCCATGACAGGAATATCAATGGAAAGAAAATACTTGAGAATCTTGACTTCAATCGGAGCTGCACTTACGAAAAAGGAGTTGCACCTATCGAGACCAAGGGCAACATGAACCTTTCTCAACAGTTTTTTCGCAAGGGGATAAAGAAGTGCGCCGCCAGTTGTAGATCCATATTCCAAGGATTCCCAATGTTTCAACGCCTGTGCCTTGGCCCACGTTGAGAGCACCTTCTTGATTCCTGATGACGATTTTCCGATTTCCTGGAGCTTATCGTAAAACTTTTCCCAGACACGAGGGACTGCGAAGAAAATGGTGGGACGAACCGCCTTGAGCGTTGTTACGAGCGACCCCTTGAGAGCGTCAGGCTGCGCGAAGTGGCACTGGGCACCAGTTTGCATCGGAATGTGCAGGTCTAGCATTTGAGCAGCAATGTGAGATACTGGGAGGAACGAGACAATGTGGTCGTTGTTGTCGAGTTTTCCTCCTGGGAGATATGTGAGCATCAGACGAACAGTCCATGTAATGTTATCATGAGTGACCATTACAGCCTTTGGTGGTCCGGTAGTTCCCGACGTGTAAATCAAGGTGCAGGTTTGTCCAGGTTTCATTGCTTTAGCTCGAGAGACGAGCACTTCGTCACCAACCTGTTCTCCCAACGTCAGGAATTCAGCGAAGGTGTACACCGCAACATTCGGAAGATTCTGCTTGATGTCGTCAGGAATCTCCTCGCAATGGTAGACGACCTGCAGCGAGAGCGAGACATTGTTCGGTGAGCCGGGTCGGTAACGGATTGCTTGCAGTCTTACGACGTCAAACTTACCAAAGCCTTGAGGTTTGGGAGGTCGCTTGCAATTGAATAGTACTTCTCAAGCTGCTTCAATCCTTCACAGACAACTACCTTGCTCTCCGAATGCCCGCTGATATATTTACAAGCATCGGAGAGATTGGTGGCGTATATTCCTGCGGCTACACCTCCGGCAGCGATGGCTCCAAAGTTTGCGATGAACCATGCACTACTGTTGAAACCAATAATGTTGATAATGTCGAAGGGCTCAAAGCCGAGCGAGATGAGTGACTTGGCAAAGGCGTCTACCTGAGCACGATATTCTTTCCACGTCCAGGTCGTGAATGGAGTATCTTCCAACGTGATGCCCTGTGGGGATTGAGATCAGAATCGAGCCATGGATTAGCAAAGTGATAAATAATGCGCAGTTATGACATCAAACAGAAAAGGTTATCGCTGTAAAGTGAGGGCCGGAAAACATACACGCACTCCAACGCACCTTTGACGGAACCTTTTGGTGAAGCGCCGGCTTGTCGCCGTACTTCTTGACCGCGGCATCGAAGCATTCCATTACGGTCATGGCGGGAAGATTATAGTAGTGGCCATCACCTTTGCGGATGGCGACTTCTTGTTTCACATTGGACGTTGAGATTGGGAGAGTGGACATGGAGGTTTTGAAGCAAGCTTTAATGTGAGTGTGATGTTTGACTAAAACTGCTTGTGAGCGTTTAACTATGATTCGTATCTGTGACATGTTCTGTGTGACGAGGAAAAACCTACTTTTGGTATCGTTGGAATCCAAGCTTGGTGTCAAGCTCTGAATTAAGCGTTCTGGTTTTGTCCCTCCGAATTTCTTAGTACTGTATGAGTGTATAATAAAATCGACATGTTGTCATGTTCTGTTTTGGGGTCGTGCCGTCGTCGTGCCACTTCAACCTCGAAGCCCTCGTGAACTAGAGAGGGGTACTTGTACCTGGTGTGTACGACACTTGGGTACGAGCTATCGCATTATATTGCAAGGCACTTCGATGAGAATGCTGGTTCCGCCTTACTTCTATTCGTTGGACTCCTACTCTAGTACTCTAGTAGAGGTAGGTATTTCGTTGTTTTTCGTACTACGGAGTCCGGAGTCCGGAGTAGAAGCCCGTAAATGGCACCAAGTTGTCACCGGTCACCTGTCGACCTGTCTCATCCAACATTGACACGAGCGTTCCCATTTTGTGCTTCAGTCATCCCTTCTCGCGTACGACTACTGGCGTATGCATAATGCATAGTAACCCGACTCATACAGCAGTTCGTGCACTGACTGTTAGCTGGGGGTATCTCGCTGTAGCAGTAGTGGTGTACCTCATTCTCCTGTCTACTGTAGATGTACATTACGGACGAATGACTGAAAATGGCGGACCCCATTTTGATGTAACTTGTGAATAAACCATTGCGCGTGTGGCACATTCTGCCACCTTGAAGAAGATTGACTCTGACAGTTAGAACCAATCACCAGTAGCAACAGCTTGCAACTTGATCAATTAGCTAGTATTTCAGACTCCACCAGGGGGGTCATCCTACAAGTCAGGAAAAAATCATCTGTCTTATCAGGGCTTTGGAATAACCCAAACTCATGATAAAATTCATTCAGTCCCCTTGGGCTAGGCATCACAGACAAGTACTACATTTCTCAGATAGTATCTGCATCCCTTACATTTCTGTACTCTCTGGTAAAAATCAAGTACAATTGTGTTTAGCTCTCCTATACATATGTTTCCAGATGTAGTAAATCTGCATGCACACTCATATTCAGCTTGTCCAGAGGATCATTTCCACTGAACCGGTGTACAAGGTAAAATAGTCATCAATGAAGAGTGCAATCAAGAATGCTCTTGTGAACAGCATAGCTGCTTGTTGTTGTGGCAAAGCAATAGCCCTTGACACTGGTTCACATCTTCACAAACCAAGAAGTGCAGCATGAATTGAATGGTATGTTACAACATGTAATAGAAGCTGTGCAATTTCTACTCAGCAAAGCCACTTAATGATTTTCCCCTTAGATCAACAGCAGTGCAAAGAAATAACTGTTCCTGTGCAATGGGTGATATATGGTATTGTATTGCTTGATCATTGTTGACAGGGATTCTTCTTCTTGCCGTGACACCATGTTTGTCAAGCACATGTTGATGGTGGCTATCTTGTTCAGGTTGTTGCCATCATGTTGGCACAGTCCAAAGTCACTTCAGAAAGAAGGAATCGTACTTCAATAGGGGTGCCGGGTATGCATGCATTGTAGACACAAAAGAAACCAAAATTGTCTCAGCATGGAATAAATGAATGAATGAATGAGTATGCACTACATCATTACATGATCTTGCATCATCAATCCTAGCAGTTTGTGGTGTGGGAAGTGATGCAGAGGGCTATTGCAATGTCTATGAGTACATTGATGATGTTCAGGTCCTAAGGAAGCAAGATGATAAAAGATTAGTCATACTCGTGAAACTACTACCATGCAGCAGGATCGTAATGAAAGCCATTACAGGAGTGCTTACTAGTAACCAACAAAACAAATGGAGTCTATAATGCGTCGTCATCAATCACCATCAGATGCAGACGATGATGGCTCATAGAGTCATGTGTAGCATCACAACCAGCAGGGTCTTTTCAAACCACCGGTGGTCGTGGTTGTGGAGGAGGATTACAATGAAGTGGGGATTGTAGTGGAATCACCAGGGGCTCTAGAAGTCTTGCTGATGGCACATCATCATCCTGATCAGGAGATTCAGATGCAGATGACAATTTTTGGACTACTAATTACTGGCATGTATGTCTTCTTGTTATCCACGACCGTCAGCATCTGCTTGACCTTGTTCATCTTCAGCACACTGGATGGTGGCTCTGGTGTTGTCATTGCATTGCAGCATTTCTGAGGGAAGGTATGAGTTCTCTGCATGATGCCAGGAGGTATTGTTCATGATGGTCAGAGACTGTCAGATCTGCTCTGCTGAGTCTGTGATCCACCATGTCAACTGGAGAAATCTTGAAGATGAAATTGCATTGCCTTGTAGGCCCTTGTTTAGAATCCATTTCATCCCACAACTGTTGTGCCCTTGCTTTGAGAGGCTCCTTGCCATCAATGATGACCGCAACTGGCTGACACAACTCAGAACATCCACCTGGGATCTTCTCAATCTCCCCTGGGAATTTGAATGTCATTGATGCTTCTTGCCATCATGTGGCACCAATAGTAGAAATCCTACAGAATGATTGGTATCACCGCCTTGGCGGGTGCCCCTGTTCATTGTGAGGATTCAATACCAAACAAACCCAAGAAACGCATATCACATGCACGCTAATCCATCCACGCCCGCCTATACTGACAAACATACAAGTACTGGCTGGTCTGGGAATGTTCTTGGGAACTCTCTGATCTCAATGTAACTACCTGCTGGCTAACCTTTGAAGATGATTTAGTTCATCATCATCTCACCTGACAATGTGAGAGTAATGGTAACAGTGACTCTTAAGGTTGTTGATAACAACAATGTGTGACCGATGTGACAAAGAAGAAATTGGTGTCTGACTGGTCCTGTTCATAATGAAGCTTTTATTGCGGTTGGGCGCATTTACCTTTGGACAAATCAAGACAACGAAATGCCATGCCTCCCTCCTGGCGCAGGATTTGGGGAGGTCTTAGACATTCATAAGTCAAAGCTTGAAGTATACCTTTGTTGGAAAACATTAATCTTCTTACTGTAAGATCCTTTGCTCTTTCTGCTTTTTAGTGAAATGCTGGGCGGGCTTCAATGCTAACCACCGAATTGAGGAGACAATGAAACCTTGCTCGCTCATGTAGTTTGAACAACCATCCTCGCATGAATTGGTCTGGTGTATTTTGTCCATTTTTGACATCTCCTCAAAGTGCATGAGAACACAAAATCTCTTACTTGAAGTACTAGGTTTCTGCATCTCCCTTTCACTTGCCAGCAGCAGCTTCTTGACCATTGTGCACTCAATGGTAAGCAATAGCATAACATTTCCTGTTCCATGTCAATTTTGCTTGGTGGAGTTCTTCAGGACCAATTCATTGTCACGGAAGACATTCTTTGCTCTATCCACTTTGACACCCATCATGCACAAAGCAAACCTTCAACCATTGCACTACATTCTTTGCAGCAATGAATTCAGAACCAGAGGTAGAAGCCTCAAGAATGGTCTTTTGCTTCAAATACCAAAGGTTTTAAGCTCAATGATTTACAAAAACAATGACTCCAGTAAGAGAGTGGCTTGTGATGCAGCCAGCAACTCCTGCTGGCTTAGCCTCAACAAAGCAACCCATAGATACCAATTATCCCTGCACTTTGGGCGCATCTGGCCGTATGGCTTCACACGCCGCACCGGGGTTATATTTGCACCAATCACATTTTTGAATGCAACTCTCATCAAACACAGGTTCTGTAACCTTGAAGACCGCGCTTGACCGCTTGTTTCAGTATGCAATCATGTGGAACAAAGGTTGATCAAAATGTCCCCGCCTTGGAGATGCTTGGACATGCAACAACGTTGCAAAATCAACAAGATATCAATCTGACCAACAACTTCACATATCCAATGCTTTAGTACTCCAATTTAATCCTGGAAGCACTTGGTACGCTATGCATATTGATCCAAATCTGCTGGAGTAGTATCAATATCAGGCAGTATATAACCTTGACTTGTGGTTGGTGTTGACAAGTTCATGCTTGGTTGTTCACCAATCTCCTCAAGTTTGCATTCAACTTTGGTGACAGCCTCCTGTTTCACATAAAGATCAGACAGCCATTGGTGCACACCCTACCTTGCATGGATCCTCTCCACCCATCAATTGTCATTTTCTTCACTTCGTCAGCGCCCAACAAGCATCAGCTTCCTTCACACTTCCTCCTTTCTTCAAACTTTATTTGGAAGCAGGATAGTTGTCCATCACAACTTGTGACTCACGTGAGGTTCAAAGAATGTCATCTGTGTAGCAAAGGATGTACCCTCAGTACTTGCCGCCATTTTGCTTCACCTTTGGTCTCATTCACAGCCACATCTGGGCAGTTTCCCTTGCACTTGATGAAACCGTCTTCGCACGGCGTGGATGCCATGTGGTCTCGCCATCAAGATCCGCTTGACTTAGTAAGATCGGAGAGTGCTCAAACAAGGAGTACTGAACAACCAACATTGTCCGCTCCAAATTCCAACCCTGCGATTGTGGAAACCTATTCATTCACAAGATTGGCCAGGTATGCCTGTTGCACATTGGCAGAGAGGACATTCAAGTAATTGAGTGCTGCCAGTGCAAAGGAAATCACTTTACTATCATTGACACTGCACTTGTTGAATATGTTGACCCTTTTGGCAGATCAGTTTATGCCCTCTGTCAATTGTTTTCCAGGACTCAGAGCATTGTTTTCCAGGACTCAGAGCATTGTTTTCCAGGACTCAGAGCATTGTTTTCCAGGACTCAGAGCATTCAAAGTGAATCAATAGGGTTTCTAAGTAGCAGGGTAGCCATCCAATCCTTTCCCATGAATGCTGGAAAGTTACTTAAGAGGAGCTGCTGGCCTGTCAATCTTCATTGAGTGCCGAGATTGATAGGATTTGGCAGGAGTTTTGCAATCATTTGGCGAAAACATGCTGTATTGACATTGTTCATGTACATGCAGTAGGGTTTGGTGGACTGTTCAGTCCTTCTTATTCATAGGAGTGGTTGGAGATTGTATTGACATTTAGCTTGCATTGGACTGCCGTGGTCTCAATGCTGGACAGATACTAGGGCCGCCGGAAAGTTGTCGTGTTGATTGAGTCGCATTCAGCGTGGGCTCTACAGCGAGTATTCCTTCACTCATCAGGTGACAATGAGTTTGCCTTACCATGCTTTTTAGTTCTATTGATTAACTCACTTGTATGTCAGGATATGCAGTGATGGAAATTGATGAACTAAGTATTTATGAGAGGTTCGGCTAAGTTCATGCTTGGAATGATCTGTGGTCATCGTGTGAATGTCATTCTGGGTCATTTGGATGGGGAATCCGAAGGATACCGCTTGGTTTCTCATGAATACCACCAAGTGATAGAAGCCCGAGGCAATCATAGCAACAACAAGAAGAGACCCACCATTGAGGAATAGCTACATAAACAGACAGTGAACAAGGTGCTCCGACTGCGATCTTGCTATTGTTGTCATGAAGATTGGACTTTTTTCAAAGAGGTTGCTCACTGTGGCATATGGCAACATTGACAATTTCATTGAGCTACTCAAACCCATAGATGATCAGCGATACGAGCCTGCATATCGCCCTACTAGAGTACTAGGCACACTTAAGCTAAACCAATATAATCATTGTAATAAATCTATAAGATTATTTAGAGACCCGCTTACCGATGCATGTGACTTTGGTCTCCTGGTTGCTTTAGTAGAAGCAAGACAATGATGATCGCCGATTGATTTGTTATCCAAGATTGTGAGAACTGAAATGTTGACGCCGTTTTGAAGGATCCAAAACGGGTACTACCGGAAGTGCTCCGGAGTATCACCCGGTCACAGTGTGCCGTCATGAAACACCGAACACACTCAAACACAACCGTTATGTACGGTAAAATGCTGAGGACATTGCGGCAGAATCGCCGATTGTAGACACCAGGTTAAGCATTTCTACGACAACCTTGATGATGGATTCAACAGTGGACATGACAAGTTCTGGTGGACTCTTTTAGAAACAGGCAGACCAGAACCACCGGGGGAAACAGGGAGAATCCTGCCTGTAGAGATGATTCTCATAAGAACCATTCTTCCGCTGATAATATGAAAAACCGAATCTGTGTGTACGACCACTATGAAGTTGAGCAAGAAGGACACGGAGTAGTGACACAATTCCTAATACGCAATACTTATACTACACGTCAACACTAATAGCGGCTCCATCCGTGGCGACATCACTTTCCTTGGGCACGCCTTCGTCTCGTGGCTTCTTCAAGCATACAGAGCGTCAATTGTCTTAGCGTGAATCTCCGCGGCAACAGATCGCTTGAGCTTAAGCGTAGGAGTAAGCTCCCTTCCCTTCTCGGTAAAGTCGGTCGACAAGAGACCCCACTTGCCAACACGTTGCGCGTTGGAGGTGGCTGCTTTATTCGCAACTTTCATTCCCTTATCCAGGTAGTCCTTCCACAATGGATCACTCCTCACCTCATCAGTCGTCGTGGCAGTTGAACCGATCTCCCTACTCGTCTCCAAAGCGCGCCCGGTAAGTTTGTTTGAGGCCGCGCCACTCTCGTCGATTTCAACTTGAAGACAGAGAAGGATAGTCAAGAACTTGCGCTTATCTCCGATGACCATGCAGTTAGACAACGCAGGCATGGCAAGCTTGAATTGATCCTCAATCAAGACAGGAGGCACATTCTCCCCACCAGCGGTAATGATTATTTCCTTGATTCGACCAGTGATGTAGATGAACCCAGAAGGTTTCGGAATGTTCGGATCGTGATCATCGTCAATCTTTACGCAGCAGAAAAGATTCCTGCATGAGTTGAATGCCATCAAAGCCCCATACATCGTAAACCATGAACTTACCTTAACAACATCGCCAGAATGCATCCAACCGTCAGTATCAACTGTCTCCTTGGTCTTATCTTCCATTTTCATGTATCCAGCAAAGATATGACGTCCGCGATAGCAAAGTTCCCCGTTTTCTGGAGCGAGCATCGTTTCCGTGCCCGGCAATGGACGACCGACTGAACCAATCTTGAACGCTTGAAGTCTGTTGCTGGCATGGGGCCCAGTGCATTCTGACTGACCGAACAATTCCATTATTGGTATATCAATGGAAGTAAAATACTTGAGAATCTTAACTTCAATCGGAGCTGCACTAACATAAAAAGCCTTGCATCGATCAAAACCAAGTGCAAGATGTGCCTTGCTTAAAAGCTTTTTCGCAAGGGGATAAAGAAGTGCGCCGCCAGATTTTGATCCAAATTCCAAGGATTCCCAATGCTTCAACGCCTGTGCCTTGGCCCAAGTTGAGAGCACCTTCTTGATTCCTGTTGACGATTTTCCGATTTCCTGGAGCTTATCATAAAACTTTTCCCAGACGCGAGGCACTCCGAAAAAGACAGTGGGACGAACCGCCTTGAGGGTTGCTGCGAGCGACCCCTTGAGAGCGTCAGGCTGCGCGAAGTGGCACTGGGCACCAGTTTGCATGGGCATATGCATGTCCAGCATTTGAGCAGCAACATGGGACAACGGGAGGAACGAGATGATGTGGTCGTTGTTGTCAAGCATCCCACCGGGGACGAAAGAGAGCATGGCACGGACGGTCCATGTAATGTTATCATGAGTGATCATTACAGCCTTTGGAGGGCCAGTAGTTCCAGACGTATAAATCAAGGTGCACGTGTGTCCAGGTTTCATTCCTTTAGCTCGAGTGATGAGGACATCATCTGTAACCTGTTCACCTAACGTCAGGAAATCGGCAAACGTGTACACTTCAACACTCGGAAGGTTCTGCTTGATGTCGGCAGGAATCTCCTCGCAATCGTAGACGACCTAAAGCAAGTGCGAAAAAATGTTCGGTGAGCCGGGTCAACAACGGAATTCTTGACCTCGTGCCACATCAAACTTACCAAAGCCTTGAGGTTCGGGAGGTCACCAGCGATTGAATAGTACTTCTCAAGCTGCTTCAATCCTTCGCAGACAACCACCTTGCTCTCCGAATGCTGAGTGATGTATTTGCAAGCATCGGAGAGATTGGTGGAGTATATTCCAGCAGCTATTCCTCCGGCGGCGATGGCTCCAAAGTTTGCGATAAACCATGCACTACTGTTGAAGCCAATAATGTTGATAATATCAAAGGGCTCGAAGCCGAGCGAGATTAGTGACTTGGCAAAGGCGTCTACCTGAGCACGATATTCCTTCCACGTCCAGGTCGTGAACGGAGTATCTTCCATCTTGGCGCCCTGTGGGGATTTAAGATCAGAAATGAGCGATGGATTAGCATGGCGATAAATTCGAAGTCTTGATGATATCGAACAGAAGCGCTCTTGATGCAAAGTGAGGACCGGACAAACATGCACACAATCCAACGCACCTTTGACGGAACCTTTTGGTGAAGCGCTGGCTTGTCGCCGTACTTCTTGACCGTGGCATCGAAACATTCCATCACAGTCATGGCGGGAAGATTATAGTAGTCGCCATCGCCTTTGCGGATGGCGACTTCTTGCCTCACATCGGACGTTGAGAGTGGGAGATTGGACATGGAAGAATTGCTAATCTGTTGTGAACTTTTTAATGCGACTGGGATGATGTGAGCATTGAGCATGCCTGTCTGCTGTGTGAGCGCGTGCCCCTTGAGGTGTTCGACGTTCGACACGACACAAATCCTACCTTCATCAACGCGCGAAACGAAAAAAATCCACATGAGAAATGAGATATATACTGTGCCAGTACCAGGTACTTGTACATTACCATAAACCTAAATTGAATGCCGTACTATAATACCAGGGGGGTACCAGTAGAACTATCATATTCGCATATGCTGATACTGTAGCATGAGATTACCAACAGCCTCCGACATTCGATCAGCCTCCAGCCTCCAGACCTCCAGACCTCCAGACCTCCAGACCTCCAGACCTCCAGACCTCCAGACCTCCAGACCTCCAGACCTCCAGACCTCCAGACCTCCAGACCTCCAGACCTCCAGACCTCCAGACCTCCAGACCTCCAGACCTCCAGACCTCCAGACTCCAGACTCCAGACGCTCCAGAATATCCTGAATTCGTCTCCACGTGGCGTTCCACGGTTCACAGGTCTACTCCAAGAGCTTGTACCAGTAGTAACGTACGTGTACGTCGTACCATACTTCGTACACGATAAGGGCGTGAAATCTTGGACCAGCCAGCACAAAGATCTTACTACGGTACAAGTACTGGTAGCACTGTTTACTACCACTTTGCTACTTGACTATTTATGAAACAGTCAGTACAGTACCTGGTACCAGGTATAGTGCCAGTACTCTGACACTGTGGAATGTGGAAGGTCCGGCCACGCACCTCTGCTTGGTATTAGTTGCATGTAGAAGCTACGAGAAGAAACGTCATTTTACCGGACCTCCCTGGCCTTTAATACTTGGCTACAAGTACTTGGGCACTGTAGTACTCGAGTACTTGGAATACATTTTGTATGACGTACACAGTACACAGTATGATACCAGGTATCAGCATACATCATACATACAGTACGAAGTGTACTCCGAACTCCGAAGTCAAAAGAACAAGACTACCGGTAGGTCTATATGATAGGTACCAGTAGTAGTACAGTACTCGTACTCCGGAGGAGGTATGTATGAAATAAAAGTACCAGGTACCAGGTACCCCTAATACACAGAGTGGGCATGCCACGGAAAAACGGATACCTGTTTTGCATAGGGGAGTTCGTATGCGAGGTCCAGATTCCCAATGTTGGCTGGTAGTACCACGCCGAAGTATCATACGCCGTACAGTATAATGGAACTGGTACTCGGAGTGCTCGATGACACCCAAAGTCAATCATGGACGCAAAGAATGCCAGAAAATATGGAATCCAATCGAAGGAATTCTGATTACGTTAAAAGCGTGTCAGTGGAGTCTAATCACCTCAGAACCCTCATTCAAGGTGCGTGAATTCACCATGGTGTCGCGTCGGATCGTTTTGTAGTTTCGTAAGCCGCAAGAGGTGGTTTCTCTCGTGTTTCATATTCTACTGTTATGTTGTGATGATGCGAGAGTCATTTGTTGCGACAGAGGAGTTGATTTCGGAAGCAGAACTGGGTGACTATACATGTTGACGGGACAACGAGACACCTTTCTGGCTCTGACTTGCGGAGTTCCAACATTCCGTACAAAACCCTTTCATCAACTTACTGTGGACGGAATCCTGCCCGTTCCGTATCCACCTCTCCATGACTAAATCACAACTGTACAGTATCCAGTAGCCACCGTTTGTCCTGGACCCTCGGGCACACACAGCCGTGCATCACATCTAGGTCAGCATCGTTACAACCATATGCATACAGAGTCCGTTTGAGAAGCACTTGTTGGCGCTTTACCACCGTGCGGAGAAGAGTCCTAATTCGTTCCCCTCCTTGCTTATCCATTGTCCCTCTCCTGTTTCAGCTGTTCATAGCTAGCATTACCACCGGGGTGCACCAGTTTCAAGTCACAATTTACAAGGTGTAAGTTGCGCTGAGAATATCTCATAAAGCATAAAGTGAAAGGCATGAGTTCGTCGTCTACGGCAAACGGATCCGGCTCGCTTCGGCCAACATGGTCACGAAGCTCAGGAACTGGGGGACGAGGGCTCCAGCCACCGCCTCCCGTTCCAACCGAGAGACGGACAAGGTCTGGATCCCAAGGCTCCTCCGGAAGCAACGATCCTCCCAAGTCGACAGCAACTAACAAATTTGCTGCATTGGACGATGATGAGGATGACCTACCTTTGGGACGCTCACCTCCTTTTCGGTCGGCACCGTCATTTGGTCAGCCAAAAAGTCCATCCAATCCAAAGGGGCGTTCATTAGCGGATCTTGCGTCGACCGTACCAGAACCTGCTTCAGTAGGAAGAACGCACTCGACGGGCTATCGAAGCGCTGCTACCAGGTCTGATTCCATGTCAGAGTCGTCCAACGTCATTCGTTTCACAAGAGAAAAGCTCTTGGCTTTGAGACCTCGTCCTGATCCAAACTTGATAGGCCCGCCTCCGAACTTGAAACACTTGGAGGATAACCCAATCCTTTCTCAACAACCTTTGGATCCTGGTGAGTCACTGGATTGTTCCGATCCCCTCTTCATAGTTAGACCGCTGCTCACACTCCTTGCTTCCTTACTTTCAAGTTTGTTGGGATACGTTTGACGCCGATGAGATTTGGGCAGTTGCTGCTCGCGAACGTTCGACTCGTACATCAGGTATGCTGGCCACTAAGACGAACGGACCAAACTTGAAAGGATTGGAGGAACCTTCCGATACCTCAGCGGCTGGTCTCTTGCGTAGGTCGTCAGGCCCTCTTGGAGGCGGTGGCGGCAAATGGCAACGTGGAGTGGCACTGCCTCCTCCAGATGAGAACAGTCATCGGAGAGGAAGTCGACCAGACTCGGACAATCCAAATGACTTGTGGGATGATCCATTGGCTGCCACTGATGCAGCTCTTGACTTCAGTGCTTTCGGTGAGATTCCAGATGATCCAAAGAATGTTGGGGAGGCGTTTGACTTTGATAAGATGACCGAGGCAACTCAAGCATTCGAGGAGGAGCTGCGGGGTGACAGGAGCGACACCGATGCGGATACGGAAGGTGATGAGAATGGTGATCCACGTCTTCACACCGTGGTCGTAAACCCCCATCGTCCGCTCGCTACCGTTGGTACCACCATTCGTTCGGGATCTGGCGATAATGTCAACGTCTTTGAAGATTTTGATGATAGCCCTGCACCAGCTGCAGCCGTCAAGGCTGCCGACGAGGACCCAAGCGCCAGTTCGCGTCTCATGAAGATGATCGGTGTGAATCAGGAGGAGACCTCTGCGCCTAATCCAGCGTCACTTGAGGAACCCGCGAAAGCTGGCGCGAGCTTGAATCCCTGGGCTGCAGGTGAAAATGCTTCGAAACAAGCTGACGATTCGGCTGGTACTGGCAGTGCCAATATCCCTTCCAACCCTTGGGGTGATTCAATTTTAGTACCAAATGCCCAAAGTCAGCAGCAGATAGATGGATTTGATCTTGCCGCGAGACTGCAGCTAGAGCAGCAAGCACGCGAGGAGCTGCTTCGGCGTCAATCTCTCCAAGATGCGGAGATGCGTCGACGACAAGAAGACGAAGCACGACGTCAAGCAATGGAAGTACGAGCTCGCCAACAGGCTGCTCAACAGGGTGTGGTTCACTCAGAGATTGAGTTGGTCCTGATCGAAAGAATCTCTATAGTCCTTGAGAATTCGTGGGGTCGCTCGGATTTGATGTCAATTCTTACGGCACTGCGCACCGAAGATTCGCGAATCGCTGCCCTGCTAGGAAACGTGGAGGCGTTGAGGGCCCTCATTGCTCGCCATCCGCGCCGTATCGCGGTTCGACAAGACCCCGCCTTTGGAGCTGAAATGGCGGTTCTGCTCATGACTAATGCTCAATTCCAGCAACAGCAACAACAAGAAGCTCAGGCGCGCGCACAGCAGGAGCAGATGCAAAGGCGTGAGCAGCAGCTACGTATGCAAGCTTCGCAGAGTGCACAGAATGGAAGCAGAAGCGGATTGCCGCAGATTGTTGCGAATGCGCCTTGGTTCTATTCAGATCCCCAGAAAAATATCCAAGTAAGTGTTCTTTCTTACCCTTCGAAAATTTGTTTGTGGTGCTTGGTACTGACAAATTGTGCAGGGTCCGTTCCGCGGGGAAGAAATGCGTCAGTGGCTTGAAGCAGGTTACTTCAAGGGTGATTTGCCAATTAGCCAGCAGCCTGGCGGTCCATTCCATCCTTTGTCGACATTATTCCAAGACGTATCGAGCGCATTTCGCGTTCCTGGTCAGTCTGTTGACGCAGAGGCGGAGCAAGCCGCGACAAGGGAGGCTGTGTTGCATCAGCGTGCTATGGAAGAGGCTGAACGAAGGGAAGCAGATCACAGAGAAGCTATACGCAGAGAAGCCGAAGAGAGAGCTGCAGCTGAACTTGCAGAGGCTAGAAAGGCTGCAGAAGCACAGAAAGCAGCGGCCGCTAGAGCCCAGGAACAAAATAATTCATCTGTGCAATTGAAGATGATGCTTGGCTTGGGCGTCGGCTGGCAAGAAGGCGAAACCCAGGAACCGCAGATGACGCTCCTTCCTGTTGCCAAAGCTCAGAAGCAACGCAGTCAAGCTGTCCCCGTGCCCGTTGCTTCATCGTCGCCGTCACCTGCTCCCAAACCTGCTTGGGGAAGTGCTCAAGGGCAGATGCCGAAAAAGAGCATGTCAGAGATCCAGCAAGAGGAAGCCCGTCAAGTTGCGTTACAGGCTATGGAACGAAAGGCTGCAGGTAGGTCGTCTAGTGGTGGCTGGGCGAACGTTGCAGCATCCCGGGGAGGAAGTGCTGGGTGGCAAGGTGGGGCTGCGCTGGCACCTCCCGTTCCAGCTGTTCCTGCTCCCAACAGTGCGCACTCGTTACGTCCACATGGCGGTAATAAGCCTTCGCCAGCACCGCGACAAGTATCTGCCCCATCGGCAATGCAGCAGCAACAGCGCCGGTCATCTCAGGAGGACCAGCACGCGGACGATTTTGGGGCCTCCATGTCTCCAGCATTGGAAAGTTGGTGCAAGGCTCAAATGACTAAGATCAATGGAAGTGATGATCTTACTCTTGTGTCGTTCTGCATGACGTTGACGGACCCTTCCGAGATTAGACAGTACCTTACCGCCTACTTGGGGTCGTCGACTCAGGTAAACAACTTCGCTTCGGAGTTCATCAACAAGCGGGGCTTGGGTAAGACTCTGCAGGAAGAGTGGGAAGACATGAAGCCTAAGAAAACTCGAAAGAAAGGTGGCAAATAAACTTGTGCAGAAAGATAGAATATAATCTGATTGGACCAGGCGAAATGGATGCTACTTTTCCTGTTTTCTTAGATCCATTTCGAAGCGCGAGCACCTTTTTCTCTATCGCGAATCTCTGGTCGACTGAGCTGGTTACCTTCTGGATGGAGGGTTCGTAGATGCATGCCCGCTGTCGTAACGCCACGTTGGTGTGAAAAAAATGGTTCAGCCGGAGCTCCTTCACATTAAGAACATGCAACTACAAGAAATTTGTCTGACAGGCGATTTTCTATTTACTCCTTGACACTAGTAAGAATATCAGAGTCACCGGCATCAAGAATCGTCAAGGCCGAGCACTTGAAGAATTTTCCGCATGCAGTTCCCAAGGCGCTTGTGTCACCGGAATAGTGGTGAACCTGTGTCTTGGCAAGCATGGCAAGGTATTCAATCTCTGATTTTCTCAAGTGAGGGCAGTTGGAAGCGATGATGATCATCTTCGCCTTGCTCTTGCGGAGAGCCTTCAGGGTGGCCTTGTATCCGAGGATAGCCTTTCCGGACTTCATGACCAGCTGAAGTCTGGAGTTCATGTTGTCAGCGCTCTTCTTCTGTACTCATGGAGGAAAGACATGAATGTGAGATACGAAGAAAAGATAAAAGACAGACCCGCTGCGATCGTGACTGCCTTGACCGTACCGAACGCTCGAGGTGGTTGGAACGTCAGATAGCGCACTGGACAACGACGTTATCATCACGAGGATGATGATAACACCTCGTCACGCAGTTCTTCGATAACAACCATCTCGGGCGGGCAGCAGGAATTCAGATGCCCCCTCCGGTGTTATCTACGTACAACTTTCTTGGCAGCCATGTTGGAAATGTAAATGTGAATGTATTGCTTGATCTAAACTCGACCTTCTCGGCGATGATGCTCCAGCGAGTGAAAATGATGCGGTAGTGGTGAGTGCACACATGTGAGGACACAGACACATCCCTTCAAAGTAGAAGATAGTACTGTCCCAACGAGGCTGAGGAAGTAACAGGTAACATTCAGTGCAACCGA
>JAKSYS010000621.1:0-37266 GCA_022925895.1 Fragilaria crotonensis | reverse complement strand
AAGCTCAGACTGTCCTACGCGCAAAGTAATCAGTTTTTACTAGAGTAATTTGTAGTTAGTTTTAAGGGTGACAATTGTAGTTTTATAAAAGTTATAAGACTAGTTGGTAAAACAATTGAGAGCAGTCCCACCATCCCTGATGGGATTGAACTGTTCTCTTTTTATTCTCTAGGAGACTCACTGAGTCTCCAGGAGTTGTCAACTAGTTCTCATTCTACTGTATGATCACATATCACATAGTGTTGTACGGTTGTACTGTAGTACAGGATCAGTGTTGTATTGTTGCACTGTACTGTTCAATTACTAGTCTACCGGTATATCCAAGTACTATACATGGCCATTGTATTGTAGCACTGGATACAAGTAATAATAGTATACTGTATTGCTCTACACTAAGGGCACGTGCTGTGTACCGCACTCGCTTCCCAAATTGTGCAATATGCATTATTTATATAGCGTCAGTCAACGTATGTTGACACGTTCATTGACAAGCAACACCACGTTGAATGCACACTGTACCATTAGCACAGGTTTCAGTAATCCGATAAGGTCCCGTACATGGGGCAGACAGTTTGGAGATTAGTCCTGGTTTTTCCAATAGGTCTTTTTCGCCAACACGGTACTCGTGTTTGATGCGTTTCGATTTTCCTTTTTATTATTGGCATTACTAATAATATCATGCTTACGTTGTTGTATCCTAGCCCAATCCGTCTTTAATTGGATAGGCAACAACATAGTGCGTCCAAATACTAATTGCCCAGGTGTAGCATCTAACGTAGTATGTACTGTACTATGTATCGCCCATGCAGCTGCACTTAGGAATGGTCCCCAAGTCATTTGTATCAAGTTCCTTGTTTTTGAGTTCAAATGTCCGAAGTGCGTTGCCAAGTACTTGATGAACTTGTTCAACAATACCGTTGGATTGCGGATTGTAACTAGATGACAGTTTTTCTTTCATACCATAATTTTCGCACATTTGTTTAAACTGTGCTTTGAATTTGGAACCGTTATCATACCCTATGTATTGGGGTCATGGGTATCTTGTTAACCACGTATTTTTAAATGCTGTCATGACAGTATGTGCATTCTTATCTGGTATTGCTATGACTTCAAACCATCCTGTTACGGGATCAAATAAAGTTAACGCAGGGAGTGTATGCGTAGACTTTGGAGTACATACAACGTATGGTCCAATCAGATACCAAGGAAGTTCTTCGGCTTCCTTAGGAGGTAAGTGTCCATACTTTCTCCGTTGTTTCTTAAACGATTGACATGTGCAACATGTCTTACAGAATGTCTCAACGTGACTACGAAAGTTTGGCCACGTGCATGTTTGACAAATCGTTGCTTCAGTTCGTGATTTGCCTGGGTGTGCTAGTAGGTAGTCATGATACCAGGCTACTACACGTTGTTGAAGTTGAACAGGAATGTATATTTTTCCTTGGTATGTAATGACCTCAACTCCCTCAATCGTTTTGGTACTGAAGTTCTGACTCTTCGTCTTTGTACTTCTTCGTTTGTTCTCTAACCGCTGATATTTAGCGATTTGTGTTGGACTTAACGGAAAGTTGGTTTCCTTAATGTCCGCCTTTGTCATGAAGACATAAGCATACTATCATTCGTAGGCTCTGTGGGCAACTTCTCATTGAAGTTTGCATCCAATTGTGATAAGGTGTCAGCAATGACGTTCTTCTCTCCTTTAATATGTAGAAAGGTAGGTCCAAACTCTTCAATTAGGAGTCTCCATTGTAGAATACAATCGGTGGACATTTTCTGATATAGGTGATTCTAGTGATCAGTATGTACTATCAGTTTTTGACCTAATAGTATATATTTGAATTTCTCAAGTGTTCCTACTATGGATAACAGTTCTTGCTTGCCAGTTGTATAACATTTTTGAGCACTGTTAAGTTTCCTGCTGTAGAAAGCTAACGGACGGTCATCTTGCATTATGACCGCTCCCAGTTGGTAATCACTGGACGTTGGTGCCGCCCATTTGGAGTCATTGCACTTCGTTAATACTCCTATGTCACATAGGCGTTTTATTTCCTTCTTTGTTGTTTCCTTGAACACTTTGGTATTGGAAACGGATGAGCGTGATACAACTTCTCATCTTTTTTAAGGGCCGTAGTTCAAGGTGCTGTGCGGGAGGTACATTAAGTACGCCCAGTCCCCCTCAAAACAACTTAGGATATTTCCGTAACGAACGTATGAGTTGTTCTTTTTGATCATTACTTAGATGCATTTCCATGTGTGCATAGTCTTCAAGATCTAACGCACTAGAGTCTGCATCCAGTATACGTTTTTGCCTTGCTTCTGCTTCCTTGAGTATTGTAGGTTTGATACTGTGGTAGTAGATAGCCGTAGCATTCTGTAGATCGGATATTACATGTTTTTCTTTCATGGGAATTTCTACGACTTCCCATACTATCCGTTTTGTATTGAAATTAATTTTGATACCTAATTCTGATAGTAAATCTGCACCAATGATCATGTCATACTGTGCGTTTCTACGAAGGGTGTTTGTGTCCTCCTGACACACCCATTGAACTATCTTTGACAGACTAAACTCAGGTTATTTGAGTTTAATTTCTCGTTGGAGTTTAGTTACGAACTGACCACCCATAGTGTGCCATTGTGTAGGCTCTATACCCTATTTGCATTAAACGCAAAATTCGACATTATCTCATACACGGTACTGTAGACATTTGTGTACAGTACCATGGTTTAATGCATATATATTGGCATCCTTTACTGCGTATTGGGTATTTATTCCATTGTGTATGGGATGTTTTGTATACCGGTCCAGTTAAGCCCCGAATTGCATCCTTAAGTATAATTGTTGCAGATGCTCCAGTGTCTAGTAAAATGCAAATGATGCCGGGTTTGCCTGTTCCCATCACTTTGCCCACAACTTTGGTGGTTTTGTGATTTTCTTTTTTCTTTTTACTGCCGTGGCCATCTTTGGATGGCAATATCTCACTAGAAAATAAACCAAAGTAGATGGAACTTTTGTCACTATCTTCTTTAGTCTCTACTGTGCTAATTGTAGTCTTTGGACTGAACATTTCCACGATTTCTGCATCCAAATTCTTGGGTGTAAAGTCGCGGACCTTACGCTTGCCAGACTTTGGGTTGCGGGGAAGACGCTCAAGGATAGCGTTAAACTACTCCTGCGTCATCAAGACATTTTGGTCGGTAGAACTGACATTTTTCTTACCAGGTACTCATCTCTCTAGCAAGCTGGGCAACCTGATGATTGACCACTTTCTTGATATTGTGGATGATGTCCTTTGTAGTTTTCAACTTTGCCTTGCTGTTGACCACCTTGCTGTCCTTTTCACCAGGTTTGTGGCCACGCTTTGTGCGCTTCGATGCAAGTTCCTTCTTCTGATCTGGGGTCAGGGCAGAATACTCTTCGTTTGTGTAGTACCTGTCCTCGACCTGATCAAACTTGCGCTTTCAAGTTTTCAACTCGGTGATGTTGACCGTGTTTGCGGCAGTCTTTGACTGTAATGTTCGTTGAATGTAGTCCTGGTACAACGTGACACAAATCAAAATCGTTGCGTAGGCGTTCCTCGGACACGACCCGAGTCTTTACGGCATCAAACTTGACGGTTTTCATACCGTCGAGCTAATATCGAACCTTGGATCGGGGGTCTATCCCTGCATATCCATGTTCAACAAGACCTTCCAACACAGAGTGTTGTTGCTTGTGCACGTTAACATACCTTTCGAAATCCCAACGGCATTGTTCGCCGTGGTACACCGTCGATTTGAGTTTGTCCTCCGCAAAAGTCACCATATTGTCCACATTGTTGAGCCCAAGAAAATGGGTAAACAAATTCTGAAATGCGGCACGACCGTCACGATGTTTCTGTGCCGGCCTGACATAAGTCCAGGCATCCTTATCGCGGGTAATTGAAAGACGGTAGGAAAACAAGATTACAATATAAAAGGATAATACATTGCGATCAGTCCCCCATCATGATCAGTCGTACGGTGACTCGCGTACCGTACCCAATTCATACCGTAAGCACAGAAGTTTTATCGTGTCCCTTTAGGGCAGGCCGCCTAAAAAGTGGCATATGCCAACCTATGCCACATTTAGCTTAAAAGTGGCATATCACTCCACTAAAAGTGGCATTTGGTGGCATTCAGTGATATGGTACAAAAATCACGTAGGATGTCAGTAGACGACCATGGGTGCGCCACGGAATCCCAAGAGACGCACGCTAGAGCATCGATGCCGAATGAAAATCCACTGTACGAATGTATGAATAGATGACGCCACGAGGATTCCAGAGCCCACTCAATTTTAGTTTTTTCAATTGAAAATGAACGATTTAACAAACATGCAAACCCTACGGGGGGTTCTACACAGCTTTTTGTACTTTGTACTTTCGAATTACAAAGTAAAAAGCACAAAACGTACAATGGGTTGTTCGTGCACATCGACTACTGTACCGCTGCCTATCCGTACAGTCTACCTTTATCCATCTCCGTACGTGGTCGAGTCACACTTATTCCCTTCCTGTGACTCACGTACAATTCACGCATGCATACTACTATTATAGTTTAACCAGCGGAGTACCTCTCGGACTCCGCTCACAACTTTATTAGCATCGACTATTCTACATCTCAATCGCACTCTTGCCGGTCTCTGAGGATCGTAAGGGTAACGAGGTAGGAATACCCTTTGCTTCTCCGCTTCCAAACCGTACAACGCATCGTTATCGAACTCATCTGGCTCGCTGTGCATCGTTGGCCTCCTCAAGAACGAACGCTTCTCCCATCATTCACAACGCGCCCTCCTCGCCGTCGTCCTGTGCATAACACCGCTCCCCAGCGAGCGCGGCACAACCGACGGCTGATCACGGTTTGGATTCTCAGGTTATGAGCCCAAATCTCTGCTAAGGTTAGGGATATTGCTAGATACAGAACGTGTGGACGAATAACTTCAGTCCCGAACGACACGTTTTCTCGACTTCGGAGGTCATAGTCCGTGTTCTTACGTGATACGTTTGCTACGCTTGCGGAACATACGGCGGAACTCATACAGAAGTCTACGCCGAGACCCTGACCGAACCTCGACATAAAAACCAAAAGCGGCTGGAAAAGCTCTATCGGATTTTTACGCGAAAAATGGGAAGCGCCGGGGAGGTTTTGCAGCTCAATGACTGTTTTCTCGTCAATCTCGACATAGAAGACAGCCCTTCCGCAGAGGTCCCGCTATCTGAAATCTATGATTTAGTGACATCTACCCTCTACGATAACTACCGCGAAGCTATTCGCAAATCGATTCTCCAGATCCTTGAGGATACGATGTGGATCAACGACGCAATGCTCGACGAGTTCCAAAATGCAAATTTTGGAATTTTCGATGTCCGAACGGATGGGACTGTCATATCTTTGCGTGCCGCTGGGCTACAACGACTCGCGACCCAAGCCATCGCAAATCGTGGCCTCCCTATCGTGGCGCTTCAGATTCCACTGTTGATCCGTTTCAAGTCGCCAGACAAACCTCTGCCTACTTCATCGCAAGCATCAACACCATCTGTGCCCGTTCGTACCGGCCCACCATCAAATGTATCCGAGGCCGAACTCCTTGATCAAGTCTCCGAGCTACCTGGTATCTCCCCGGTGTTCCAACAACCGATCCGTACTACGATGGATGATTCCACATCTGCCCCCGGAATCGAGGATCCAATCATAGATTTGGTATCGCCACCGGAAACGTCGATTTTCCGTAGTACTGCACCCGGCCCAGTCCCCGGTACAAGTACTGCTGACTACCAAGATTCAGCATCTAGTATGCCACATCCGGCTGCTCCGACATTTCGAGGAAACCCGATTAATCTTGAGCGACGCCCCAACATGACTGGATCTACTGATGCTACTTCTCGCGGTCGCGAATACGAACCTCTCGATGGTCGCACTAGTGGAAACGCTACATCGACGCGTCGTGGTCTTCTTTTTGATCACACCGCAGAGCGTACACCTCTTATGCGTACACCCACACGTTCGCATCCGTATAGCGATGAAGTAAGTTTTGGAGCGGAAACTTTTCAAGATTACATGTCCCAATTTCAGTTCTCTGAAGTCAAGTACAAAGATTTTCGTAAAGTTACCATTCCAAAGTTCGATGCGAGTAAGAATGATTCCTTTGTACACTGGTACAAATTTCTTGTGTCAACTTGTCTACAGTGGGGAGTGTGGTGTCCACCATACGAGTCCATCGAGGAGGATAATGTCTACGGATCATGGTGGAATTCACTACCACAATCTGTCCGGGATCAGAAGTCGTTCATGGGACATCTCCTCTACAGTCTCCTCATCAAGCCGGAGACATTCCCTTCAAACTCGCGCGAACTTGAAGCCGTAGAAGGATCGACGGCCAATGCTGGATACAATGCAATTTATAATATCCTACGCATGCATCACCCGATCCTTCACTCCGTCTATTCCACAGCGAATGAGATACCTCGCCATCGGCGCTCCGAGACTTTCAGCCTCTATCTCCGACGTCTTCAAGAATTCATTGCCCGTGAGCGTCTCGCTACACGAACGTACACGGAATCCGAAGCGCTCGACCTCGCTGTCCGTAATCTCTCTGCAGAATGGCGCAGTGACTTCCGACGCCTTGTGGAACGCGACAAGTTCTCTGGAAAGGGCGGTACGCTCCCGTTTAAATTAGCATTACCACAGATCGCGACGACGTTTGTGGAATATGCTGATGAGATCGGACGCGAAGCCCCAGGATCGCGGCTTGCGACGACCCATCCCCGCCCTGCTCCAACTGCCGTCATTCGTCGATTAGAGGCTACAAACAATGCCACGGAATTGGACGGTTCCTACTTGCCTGAGGAAGAGGTCGATCTTATCGTCAATGCGATTGCCCACAACCAACAATCGAGTGCCGTCTGCCTCGGTTGCCAAATGTCGGGACACACTCTGACGGAGTGTAATCGATTTGTTGACTATATTGTGGCCGAATCCCTCGCCCAACGCCATCCTGCATTACGCACACAAGTGGCCAACTCACATTCGCACTTTCGCACCCGCCTCAATGCCGCCAATGCTCGTACCCGATTGGTCTCCCCCGCAAACAGCACTCCGCGTACCATGCGAAGTCTCCACATCGGCGATCCGTCCGTTGACGAGTCCCCTAGTGGAGTTGTGGAAACTGAAGAGGATAACACAGGCGACGAAGACTACCGCCAACATGCGATCCACATCTCCGATGACGACCCCAACGATGACTTTTAAGGTTGTTTTTCATCTTTGTCGATCCACTCCGTCCAGATCCTTGGGGTTGAGGGAATCAACTCTACGACAATGGCGTCCATCATCGCTCCGTCCGACTCCGCTGACGTCCTTGACCCTTTGTCCGTACGTCGTTTGGCTGCAACCTACAATGTCCCTACGGCTTCAACCTACGCACACGCTGACAATGGGTCGATGGCATGTACCGTGAACGACAAGAACCTACTCTTCGCGTATCGGCCGCTCAATAATTCCAGTGTTTGCCTTTTGACGCGGGCAATCATGTTCATCGTCCCCTCGGCGTTGGTTTTCTGTGTGTGCCTACCGACAATCGTGGGACTGGGGGAGCCACATCATTCGTCTTTGTGCGAACATATCACACTCCCACTATCCCCGGTGTCATCATCTCGCATTCCGCGATTTCCCGACAGCTTAACACCTCGAGCTATCACACATCGAGCCATTTGGACTTGGCGGGATTCATTCATTTCCCTCATCGTCTCCGCCGCAGTCAGGATGTCTACATTTCAATCCAACCGATCTCCAAGCGTGGTGGTCTTACCTTTACTGAAGCTCTGATTCTCCCAAATGACGAGCAACACCTCGCTGCCATTCCCCCATGGCCGACCCGTGTCCATCGCCTGTGTTCGGACCACGCTCCGAACACATCGACTCCTCAGGTCATTGACCCCACCGATGGTATGACATGTCAAGCGTGTCACGAACCACCACCGGTGGTCTCGAACGGGGCATCGTGCCACACTTGTCGTGATCAATACTTGAAACCGGATTTTCGGTAGGCCCATTGTCAGGTTTACCCACTGACAATAAAGGGCCAGAACAACATGGGTGCGGGGCGATTGCCGAGGATGAATCAATCATCTTATCGTCACCGCAGGAAACAATGGCAACTTCGGGCCCGACAACGAACACATTGTTCGACCCACCAGATGTTATATGTAATGTCGTTGGTTCCCCACCACTGACCAAACGTGAGCCAGTCAAAGAGGGACCTGATACCTCCCAAACTGAAGGCGAATCCAACGAAGATACGCTGATCACCAGCAATTATCTTGTTCGCTCCCTCTCTCGATCGGCGCTTCGCATGTTGTGGCATCAGCGATTGGGACATCTCAACTTTCGTCGTCTGTCTACCATGCACCGTTTCGTAAAAGGGATGCCAGAGTTTGCGCTTCCCAATGCGCTCGAAGAATGCCCAATTTGTCTCGCCGCAAAGCTCCGAAAGCAACCTTCTGGGAACGCCACGATCATGCGATCCACGATCTGTAATCAAGGTATATCGATTGACTTTGGTTTTATGGTCCAAAAGAGCAGCGACAAGAAGCGGCATCATAACTTGGTGGGCTTGAATGGAGAAACGTGCTACGCTTTAATCACCGATCACTTCAGTGGTCGACTCTATGGTCGAGCCTTTGCATCAAAAGCCCCTCCAATTGAATGGATTAACAGTTGGCTGGCCAACAACTCTCCGGGTTGCACAAACAAATACGTGCGCATGGATGGAGGAGGAGAGCTTGGAAAGAGTCGCGATGTTCACCAGACGTTCTCGAATTTCGGCTACACAGTGGAGTTGACGGGCCCCGACTCATCCAACCAAAATGGTCCTGGTGAACGGCCTCATCAAACCATTGGTGACGCCTTGCGCTCCATGCTGTCCGGTGCGAACTTACGCCCGACTTTCTGGCCATATGCTTTCTATCACTATCTGCGTTTATACAACTTTGTCCCACACGGCACTCGTATATCCAGTCCTTACGAGATGTGCGGCTCCGAACTGCCGAATCTGTCCAAATTGAGGACTTTTGGGTGCCGTGTGCATGTTCGACCTACCTCGGCACGATACGGCAAACTTGTTTCAAACTCCCGGCTCGGCATCTTTTTGGGTTATTCACGATCTTTGAAAATCCTGTATTATTATGATGTGGAAAGCGCGATCGTGAAAACCGCCACTCATGCTCGATTTGATGAGGGTATGAACGACATTGCAGACAAACCTCCACCCAACGTTCAGCTTTTGCGCCAGCTCAATGGCGACGGTTCTATTGCTCCTGATTTGCTTGACTTGTCTCCGTTGGACCTCTCCATCTCCGACGACCCTTTTGATCGCCTCGACGTTTTGTCCCCCGAGATAAGATGTGACCATCCTACTCTGGGTTTTGAAGTGTCCGAATGTCATATACGCAAACGCGCGTATGTCTCTGGCATCGTCCCGCACACCTCTGCGGGACGCATCAAAAATGCACGTCGAAAGTATATCGGAGCGTTTGTCGTTTCGATCAATGATACACCCATTTTTACTTCAGAATCTGCTGTGTCTGCGTTGAAGATGGTTGCAGCATCCGACGATACGTCTTTCCGGATCGTTTTTGCTCCTGATCGCTACATCCCTGTGGCCAATCGACGACAAGACAATCCAATCCATTTGTCCGTCGACCAGCTCCGCGTGATCAATTCGATTCTCTCCGGGCCCACCAACTCTTTGAAGGATGTCGATCAATCATCATCTGACGGCTGCTCCCCTCTCGTTATGCGGTCGCTCAATACTACCAGTTATGGCACACCTGAAGAGCAAGCGCTTGGAAGCTTCACGCGTCGGAGGTTAATGCGTTTAACCAACTGGGACCAGTGGCAAGAAGGCGAGTTCAAACAACTCGACTCCATGGCCAAACAGGATATGTACGGGTCACCGTGTCTTCCCCCCAAAGACGCCATCATTCTTCGTCAACATTGGAATTATTCCATAAAGGCCGACGGTACACGTAAGGCTCGCAACTGTTGCGACGGATCCCCCCGGGCCGCGCCGCAACTCAAGTTAGCCAACACGTACTCCTCGTGTATCGAGCAACCTTGCATGCGTTTATTCTTCGCTCTATGTGCACACGAAGGTTTCATCGGTCTGAAGGTCGACGCCACCAATGCTTACGCCAACTCCCCTCCTCCAGACCAACCTACGTTCGTCTACATTGACGATCAATACGCCGACTGGTACATGGCGCGTCACGGTGTTGCTGTCTCACGGGATATGGTCCTGCCGGTCCAGCACGCCCTTCAGGGACACCCTGAATCCGGTGCACTTTGGGAACGCTTCGTCAATCGCGTCATCGCACGTCATGGTTTCAAATCCACCACCCATGAACGAAGTTTATACCAAGGAGTTTACAAGGGACATCGTATGTTGATCTGCCGTCAAGTCGACGACATGGCTATAGGATGTGTCGACCCCGAAGTCATTCGCGACCTTGTCCGAACGATTTGTCTTGAGGACGGCATCGATCTTCGCGACGAAGGCGTTCTCGATTCTTTCAATGGCGTGGATGTGGAACAAACGGATCGATATATTAAGGTGTCCTGTGAAACATATATCGATAAGTTATTGACACACTACGGATGGTCAGCTTCTGGATCTCGCGATACCGATACCAAGCCCATCGAACCAATCTCTTCGTCGACGATCCAACAACTCTTCGCGGACTATGAAACTTCTCCTATGGATGGCACCCCGGAGCACGCTGCTTTGGAAACTGTTGCAGGCTTCTCCTACCGGAGTGTCCTCGGTGCCCTTATTTATGCCTATGTGGTTGCACGACCCGATATCGGATATGCCGTCACCACGCTCGCTCGTTTCTCGGACCGCCCAGCAAAAATCCATTACGACGCCCTTCGTCGAGTCGCACGATATTTGAGAATGACCAAATCGTGGGGCCTTTACTATTGGCGTTCAAAGCTGCTATCCTCTCTGCCTGTTGGTACTTTTCAGCCGCTCCCCTCCGACCCGATGCTCCCATCGTTCCCGGAACCATCTCAACCAACGCTCCTTGCCGGATATGTTGATGCAGCGCATGCCACCGATCTAAAGACTCGTCGCTCCATCACTGGCATCGTATTCATGTTTTCCGGGGGCCCTTTGGCTTACAAGTCCAAGATACAGCCTACTGTTTCCACCAGCTCCACCGAGGCAGAATTCCTTGCTGCTGTGCACGCCGCCAAGATTGCAAAATATCTTCGATCCATTCTTGCCGAACTTGGATATACGCAGCACGAGCCTACAACGCTCTATGAAGACAACGCTGCCGCCATCCTCATGATCAACGCCAGTCGCCCTACACCACGATCACGCCATATCGACATCCAACACTTCGCTGTTCAGGAATGGAAGGCTAACCGCGAGATCATCCTCGCACATATCCCGGGTATCATGAATTCCGCCGATTCTCTGACTAAATCACTCGGCTCTACGCTCCATCATCGTCACGTACGTCGTCTGATGGGACATTATGGTGCTCCATGGAAATGTCAAACTGTCTGAACTGTCACCTGCATCATGCACTCCTGTTGCTCATTGCCACATCTCTATTGTTGACAATGGGGGAGTGTGTTCGTGCACATCGACTACTGTACCGCTGCCTATCCGTACAGTCTACCTTTATCCATCTCCGTACGTGGTCGAGTCACACTTATTCCCTTCCTGTGACTCACGTACAATTCACGCATGCATACTACTATTATAGTTTAACCAGCGGAGTACCTCTCGGACTCCGCTCACAACTTTATTAGCATCGACTATTCTACATCTCAATCGCACTCTTGCCGGTCTCTGAGGATCGTAAGGGTAACGAGGTAGGAATACCCTTTAATTCTCCGCTTCCAAACCGTACAACGCATCGTTATCGAACTCATCTGGCTCGCTGTGCATCGTTGGCCTCCTCAAGAACGAACGTTTCTCCCATCATTCACAACGCGCCCTCCTCGCCGTCGTCCTGTGCATAACACCGCTCCCCAGCGAGCGCGGCACAACCGACGGCTGATCACGGTTTGGATTCTCATGGGTCACACCCCGAAGCACCAAAATGAAATTTTGACTTTTGCAATTTCATTATGAAAGACGTTTTGGGGTTCATCCAAATCCCTCCTCGTCTTGCTTGTCTAGCTAGTAGTGGAGTATCAGTTCCTTCACGTCGAAATGAGGTTACTGATGAAGTGGACGTCTACTAAATGGACGATGGCACAAAATAATTACTTAATTGTTGTGAATGTAAACAAAAGGCTACTTTACCACAAGCTGACGGATTGAAGCTTAACAAGGTCCCAAAACACGAGCTTCATAGCGGTTTACTTATTGATTACAGGGTGGTGTTCATGGTAGTTGGAACAAAGTACTTATAAAATTCTCAGAATCTTAATAAAATGCTATTTTACTACACGATTAGTGTTCATAAAAGGAAACAGTCCTAAATACAAATCTACGTACTATGTGCAAGAGTCTAAATACAAAGCAAGAAGTAGGGTCTATACAAAAAATTACAGGCATACCGCTTGTTGTTATTCGAATTGAGTGGACCCGTCAAACGATGGGGGAGGTAGTCCCTTTGGACAATGGCAATGGCACATCAATCGATTGAATGTGTTGAAGGAAGATGTGACTCAAGAACAACAACAAAAATTGATTGATACAACGGCAACGGCAACAATGATGGCAACAAGAAGACAGTTTGACAAAGAAAACAGAAAAACAATCAATCTATCATATAAAATCCAAAAGTTGATTGATAGTGTAAAGGACTACAGCTCAATGACCAGAACAAGAATGAGAGCGAATGAGAAAAAACGGGACTGAAGACGCGAATGCAAACGAGAATGATGATCCATCGCATGCGTTCATGATGGCAATGAAAAAACAACGAGTTTGACGAAAACGAATCACGACTGCAGTCATGACTCCACCAAAATGATGATTAATTGCACAATAGCAACAAAAGGGTCCAACGTAAAAGGCAAGGTTGTTAACCACTCTAATACAAATAGACATGATGCTGCACAGTTTTTGGTGTTGTAATTGTTGGAGCTTTTAGAGTAGTACTATTACATCCGAACAACGAAGTCGCCGCTTCATTCAACCGACACACCCCAAATAATATGCAAAAAGCACAAAAAGTACTATCCGGGTTCGCCTAACATCGATAATTTTTGTGCTTTTGAAAGTACAAAACCCGGAAACAAAAGAACATTGTTTCCGGGTTTAAGGTCCGGGTTATGTACTTTTGAAAGTCCAAAAGTACAATAAAGTACAAGTTTTCACGTAGGAACGCTGTATTGGAGGTTGTACACAAAAATGGAAGTGCCCTGCGATTCAGTTTCGTTTTCGTGTTTTGTCCACACAAGCGGCCTAAAATAGCTACAACACTGCGTTGGAGGATGCGAGGGAAACGAGATTTGTATCACGTACTGTATGTCTGTATCGTTCAAGGTCAAGGCTCAAGGCAAAAGGAGGTCAAGACGTTGTCATCACATAAACTTCTCACAATCGACAAAAATGTTAGACGTTTTAAGGAACGAAAAATAAACCGAAAAATTAACGAAAATGACCAGACGCTGAGAAACTGAGCGAATTTGGTCGATCAGGTTACAAAGTAATTGAAGTAGTTTTATTGGCTTCGCATGATTTGAGGTTCATCCTGTCAATATAGCACATGACGGAGGGGTTCGGTTTTCGGTTGATTGTTTATATGGAGGCGCAGGGCTCGGGTTTTGACTGTCAAAAGAGTCTGCTTAAATGATGAAGTCAAGATACTATAATATATATATTTCACTGCGAGTAGAGTAAGTTTTACGGGAATGCGCTGACCTCGAATCATACCAGCGATCGCACGAACGAAGCACCCTCGACTGTCCGTACTGTCTCCACACGCCTCTTACATGATGTAACGAGAATTCTGACCTAACTCGGAGGAGGACCTCTAGGAGCCTTTGTCGCCTTTGGTGCCTTCGACACGCCTTTGAGACTACGCGAAGGGATAACCTCCTTGGGTTCCTTTGTCGCCTTTGGAGCCTTCGACTCGTCGGTAGGATCCTCCTTGGGTTCCTTTGTCGCCTTTGGAGCCTTCGACTCGTCGGTAGGATCCTCCTTGGGTTCCTTTGTCGCCTTTGGAGCCTTCGACTCGTCGGTAGGATCCTCCTTGGGTTCCTTTGTCGCCTTTGGAGCCTTCGACTCGTCGGTAGGATCCTCCTTGGGTTCCTTTGTCGCCTTTGGAGCCTTCGAGTCGTCCGTAGATTCCTCCTTGGGTTCCTTTGTCGCCTTTGGAGCCTTCGAGTCGTCCGTAGATTCCTCCTTGGGCTCCTTTGTCGCCTTCGGAGCCTTCGAGTCGTCCGTAGATTCCTCCTTGGGCTCCTTTGTTGCCTTTGGAGCCTTCGAGTCGTCCGTAGATTCCTCCTTGGGTTCCTTTGTTGCCTTTGGAGCCTTCGAGTCGTCCGTAGATTCCTCCTTGGGTTCCTTTGTCGCCTTTGGAGCCTTCGTCTCGTCCGAAGGTTCCTCCTTGGGTTCCTTTGTCGCCTTTGGTGCCTTCGACTCGCTCTCGAGGCCACGC
The DNA here is from genome assembly GCA_022925895.1 of Fragilaria crotonensis. NCBI lineage: Eukaryota > Bacillariophyta > Fragilariophyceae > Fragilariales > Fragilariaceae > Fragilaria > Fragilaria crotonensis. The sequence goes on along the minus strand of JAKSYS010000621.1, from coordinate 22,618 downwards.
CCAGGGTTAGCGCCCTTAGGACCCGTGGTTGCCTTCAGATCCTTCCGTGGTTTTGATCCTCCCTTGAGGCCCCGAACATGGTCCTTGGCAGCCAAGACACCTTGAGCAGAAAGGCTGAGGATCAGGAAGATAATGGTAAGCTTCATGAAGAGAAGTGTCGAATATACTGAATTCTTAATTTATGATTGTGTGGGTGTAGAAAATGATGAAGGGAGAAGATTCGTGGAGATTCCTTACCAGTCGTTCATATTTTTCCTATCGGTGATATTTTAGGCTGTACGTTTGGGTCTTCGAATGTCTGGAGGTCGGACATACGGCAGCCTAAAGGTAGCTACAGAACCAGCAGGTCGTACGTAGCATACTGTTTTTGAAACACTGCTTCACAGTACTCTACTAGAGTACAGTATGATGTAAACCGAGTGTCATAGGTCATATGCGTATGATAGGTCGTACGTCATACGGATTGTGTCTTTTGTGCTCTAGTAGTAGTCGTATGCTTCTGAATATACATACAACATTGTATGACATCGAGGACATCCGGAAATTTGTTGACAGCGAAGTGTACAAGATTCACTCGAGAATTTTGAGCGTATGAAGAAAATCCTCATATGTGAATATTTGTATTGCGCGCAAGCCTATTGAAGCGCGGTCTGAAGGAGGCGTGGCGTGCTCGTTTACCACGAGGCATCTTTATCTCTTCATGAAACAACGGTACTCCGTAGTACCGGTAACTGGTAGTGTACAAAAGGCATGCATATACATGTCGAGGATAAGCGTTTACTGACAAGCGACAGTAGCAGTGGAAACGGGACTGCTATGACAGTGCAGTACGCACGACCGACAGTCGTGCGAAATCTGGAAGATTCGTTCAAGAATATTTATTCGGGATTCGTAAATGGAATACGAATTCCTACGGATGAGGTCCAACATGCAAGATTAACTGGTACGATCGAAGCGAAAGGAATCAACGGTGCGAGAAATATAATTAATGAAAATGCATGGATTGAAGTGAAGAACAAGGCTAAGAAGGTTACTTCCAAGAAGCAAGATCTATTTGGTAAGACCAAGAGGTCTGGGAGGATTGATAGGAGTAATCTAAAGTAGTCACAACATTGCAGAGAGGAAAACAAACAAGGGTTTATAGTGTTGTCAAACTACTAGCTGGTAGATTTACCGTGGTACTGCGCACCGGAAGTGTAAGTACTGTTGCAGAGATCTGGAACATCTCAACATATACATATATGCTTCAAAACTCTTCTGATTTAAAGTACCCGTACTGTGATCTCGTAGCACTGTAACAGTCCAACGGTGTACTGGTGCTCGGTGATAAGTACGCTTCTATGCTTACTCTTCTATATAATACGCTTTATACGATGTCACGCTATCACATGTCTCCCATGTCCTGTACGACCGTTTTTACTCAGTTTATCAGACCCAGACGCTCTGGGACGGGCATTGACGCCATGCTCTTTTCGCTATTCCGTGATTTGTAGATCATCCCAGGAGGAGGGATTCGCATACTCTCAAATCACGTTGTTTTTGTTCGACCATTATCATGCCTAGGTATGCTTTGAACTGCCCGCTTCCAGTGAACTCAAACATGATTGATGGGGCATGTAGCCTGGGAGGGTATCCGGTGGTCTCTGTATCCCGGTACATCCGAATGTCAAACCGAATCTGACAACCTCGATGGGGCCCAAGGGGCGCCTTGACCCATGCCCATACCATCGTGGGCGAATTCGACTCGCACAACCATTGGGTGCAGCTTAGTGCTGGACACCAGGACATATATTTATATATGCCGGGGATCGATATTTCCTGGCACAACTGACGCCATGCTTAATTTGATCACCGTTGAACGGCTCAAACGGATCAATGGACCGCGAAGACAATTGTGCAGTACACCGCACGTGCCCCTAGGGTAGAGCGATACAGTATACTATAATTACTAGTATCCAGTACTACAATACAATGGCCATGTATAGTAACTTGGATATACCGGTAGGCTAGTAATACCATAGTACAGTGCAACAATAGAACACTGATCCTGTACAACAGTACAACCGTACAACAGTAGAATGAGAACTGTTTGACATCTCTTGGAGACTCACTGAGTCTCCTAGATGAATGAAAGAGAACAGTCCAATCCCACCAAGGATGGGACTGCTCTCTTGTTTTAAAAACTAGTCTCATAACTTTTAATAAGGTATAACTATTAACCCTTTAAAACAAGCTACAAATTAGTCTACTACAAAACAAAACTGATTACTTCGCGCGTAGGGCAGATTGTCTCTGCTGGGTCAACGAGCGGCGATTGTCCTCACTCTTTTTGTAGCGCTGTTATACCTGTCAACATGAACAATGCAGTAATGCGCGCGGTCATGACCCGCATTGGTTTTACTGAGGCTGCCGCTCAAGCCCTTGTTGAAGAACAGGGTTTGGACACCCTTGAAGAAATAAGGCTGCTTCGTGACGATGAGATCGAAATCCTCATTAAGGTAATCCGCCGTCCTGGGGGGCTGATTCCTGCCCCGCCGGGAGGCGCCGTTGGAGGTGCCGTTAACATACCAAACCCTGGCGTGAATGTAAACCAACGAGCTGAGGGTCACCTCAAGTTGCTCGCCTTTTATTTGCGTCACCAAGCTCGAATCAGCAAGACTGTTAATGCCCCCGACGTCACCCTCGATGCAATTCAAGAACTTCGTGAACTCCGAGAATTCGAGGCTTCATACAAGAAGCCAGAGGACTTCCCAACGATCAACGCCAAGGAATGGCCAAAGACGATGGAGGCAATCGACGAATACCTCCGTTCGGTTCTAGGGGAACGGAAAATCCCACTTGCCTACGTCACCCGTAAAGACATTGAGATGCCCGACTATGCCGATCTGACTTATCCAACTATTCAGGATCAGATGATTGCAAGGGCGCCTCATTATGTCGTCAACGCTGTAGGGGTGCAAACTCTGGACCCCACCTACATCATAAACCGCAAAAAGGTATGGGAAATCATCTCTCGAATTACACGCGCGACCTGTCCTGTTGGACATATGTCAAACCAGCGCAGAAAACTCGTGATGGTCGCATGGCTTACAATAATCTTTACTTGCATTATCTTGGACCTAACAATGTTGACAACATAGCCGCGATGGCCGAAGACAAGTTAAAGTCAACCGTCTACAATGGTGAGCAACGCCGTTGGGATTTCGAGAAGTATGTCAACGTCTACAAGCAACAGCACTCTATCATGGAGGGACTGGTGGAACACGGTTACACGGGGATAGACCCAAGATCGAAGGTACGCTACCTACTTGACGGCATCAAAACCGACAAGTTTGACGCTGTCAAGACACGAATCATGTCAGATGAAAGGCTGCGCCTTGATTTTGACGGCTGCGTAACCTTGGATCAAGATTACATACGCCAAACGACCAAGACCCGGCCCAATAACACTGTTAACATTTCGGAACTAAAGACAGCTGGCGGAAAACGCAAGGCCGGTGCGATTGAGGATCGCTATTACACCAAGGACGAATACGCCGCGCTCTCTGCCGACCAGAAAAAGGAGCTCGCCTCTAAGCGCCTCAAGCAGGGCCATAAACCTGGCGCGAAGGACAGCAAGGTCAGGAGCAACGGCAACAAAGCGAAACCCGAGGTGATCAAGAATCTCAGGAAGGTCATGAATCGCCAAGTTTCCCAATTGGCAAAACAGATGAGCAAGACTGGAGTTGATGATAATCAAACGGCTGGCTCCAGCAATTCCGTGTCCTCCGTCGACGAAACGCCAACAAAAAAGGCAAAAGTCGGTGCGAATCGCACCAACTCTGCTCTCACTCGCCAAAAGAAGTCCGACACCAATGACTCCAAGTGACTGGCGGCGTCTCTTGCGGTCTTCCGGTCATTAGGGTCAATGGACATCTCGGTCTCGATCTCTAACGAAAGTAGAACTGATTTGGATTCACACGCCGACCAGTGTGCCGTAGGAAGCAACGCGCTGATTGTCCACGATTATGATCGTCCAATCAACGTAACGGGTTACAACCCCAACGGTCCTGTTGATAAGGACATGCGGATAGTCACAGGTGCATTAGCATACGACGACCCCGTGACTGGCGAGACGGTGATCCTGCTCGTCAACCAAGCAATCTACCTCCCCAACATCAGTCACAATTTGCTCTCGACTATGCAAGTTCGGTTGAATGACGTTATTGTAAACGATTGTCCTCGTTTCTTAACTGACCAACTTACCGACTTGACACATTCGATAGCAATTCCTTTCGACGGTTCTGCTCAACCGTATGTGATACCGCTCTCCCTACATAGCGTTACGTCTTCGTTCCCGACTCGCAAGCCCACTATCGCGGAGTTCGAGTCTCTACCCCACTTCTCTTTGACAAGTGATGAGCCAACATACGATCCTTTTGATACTTCCTTTGCCCAACAAGAGGAGGCATTGTTGCAATACATGTCGCAGACAGGGGACCGTATAGGCGCCCCGCCTCCATCGCGACGCCTTTGCGCGGTCTCCAACATGTCTTCAACCGTTGTTTATGACGGTCCGACATTGTCATTACAACAAACGACACCGACACTCGATATTCCTTCCTTTTCCCGCACACTTAGTGTCACAGTAGCAGGGATCCGACCCTCCGTCCCCGGTAAGCAATTTGAGGCGCATACTCTCAAACGAAATTGGGGTATCAAACTACAAACTGCCAAACGAACGGTCGACGTGACAACGCAACGAGGAGTCCGGACAGTTCTCCACCCAACCTTGTCTAGACGTTTCAGGACGAATGATAGGTAGTTACGATACAGGCGTCTTCCCGTGGACTGCTTCACCGACACATTGATATCAAACACGGCATCGCGTCGAAATAACAAGTATGCTCAAATATTTGCGACGCCGGAAGGTTGGTGCCGGGCATTTCCGATGTCAAAGAAGTCCCAGGCACACGAAGGTTTGTCGTTACTTTTTCAGTGAGAAGGAGTCCCAAACACTATCATCATGGATGGTGCAAGGGGACAGACTATGGGCCTGTTTCGGAAAAAATGCCGAGAAGTTGGTGTTCAAGTACGACAAACGGAACCGCATACTCCGTGGTCGAACACAGCGGAAGCTGCAATCCGCGAATTAAAGAAAGGCGTCGGTCGACAGATGGTTAGATCTGCGGCGCCAAAGCGTCTCTGGGATGACTGCCTCGAGCGTGAAGCGTATATCAGATCGCACACCGCGCATGACATCTACCGTCTCGACGGCCAGGTACTAGAAACTATCGTCAGCGGTGAGACTGCCGACATATCACCATTCGCACTATTCAAGGGTACGAGTGGGTTTTATTCCGTGACACGTCTGTCACGTACCCGGACGATACAATGGTACTTGGACGTGATCTCGGTCCTGCTGTAGATATTGGCCCTGCGATGACTCGCAAGGTCCTAAAGCAGAACGGCCAGGTTGTATATAGGTCTACCGTGCGTGCGTTAACACCTGATGAAGTTGCCAACGAAACCATGAAGGTGAAACGCCAACTTTTCACTGAAAAGGTTAACTCTGTCCTCGGAGAAGGTTTCAAGTATGAAGACTTTATGAACGACCCTGAACTTGAGGATCTCGGGACACCAACATTCGAACGGTATGGTGACGATGACAATGGAGAGACGTCCCCAGCCCTGGACGCCGATGATGAAGTCGACGTAGATACGTACGACCAATATGTAGGGGCGGAGGTCACACTTCCTATTGGGGACAAAATGCTCAGTGCGAAGGTTCAAGGTCGCAAAAGATCGGCTGACGGAAAACTCACTGGGAAGGCCAACGTTAACCCGATACTTGATACACGGACGTATGACGTTGTGTTCCCTGACGGCCAGACAGCGGAACTCGCGGCAAATGTGATCGCCCAGAGCATGTACGCCATGTGCGATACTGAAGGGAATCAATTCATCTTGTTGGAGGGCATCGTTGATCACCGGAAAGACGAGTCTGCACTCGAACGCGCTGACATGTATGTCCAGCGTGGTTCCAACCGCCACATACGCAAAACCACAAAGGGCTGGAAGCTTTGCGTGGAATGGAAAGATGGAACAACATCGTGGGAGCGACTCGCTGACTTGAAAGAATTGAATCCCGTGGAAGTGGCGGAGTACGCCATGGCTCATGGGATTCTTGACTGTGAACCAGCTTTTGCGTGGTGGGTACCGTATACGCTACGACGGCGTAATCGAATCATTGCGGCCGTAAACGCGCGTTATCACAAACGCACGCACAAATTTGGCATCGAGGTGCCGAAAACATTTGAAGATTGCCTCAGGATTGACCGTGCAAACGGCAATACGCTATGGCAAGATGCAATCCGCAAAGAAATGGCAAAAGTACAAGTCGCTTTTGAGGTACTAGAAGATGGAACACTTCCCCCACCTACTTTCCAAGAGATCAAGTGCCATCTTGTGTTCGACGTCAAGATGGAAGATTTCCAACAAAAGGCAAGGCTGGTTGCCGTTGGGCACATGACTGAGTCACCGCCAGCATTCGTAACGTATGCCAGCGTTGTGTCTAGAGAGTCCGTACGCATAGCCTTGACACTCGCCGCACTAAACGATCTCGAGGTTAAAACTGGCGATATTGAGAACGCTTGCCTCACGGCCCCTGTTGGTGAGAAGATTTGGTGCAGGCTTGGGCCTGAGTTCGGACGGGATGCCGGAAAAATGGCGATAATCGTACGCGCTTTGTATGGTTTGAAATCTGCGGGTGCCTCCTTTAGGAATCACCTGGCGGACTGTATGCGCCACCTGGGTTGGTCATCCTGCATCGCTGACCCAGACGTGTGGATGAAGCCCGAAATTCCTGGCGATGATGGGTATAAGTATTATGCCTATTGCTTACTGTATGTCGATGACATACGTATGGTGCATCATGACAGCATCCGTGCCTTGAACGAGATTGATCACTTCTTCAAGACAAAGCCAGGGTCAATACGCAACCCAGAGTACTATCTCGGGGCAAAGCTTCGTCAGACGACGCTACCAAACGGCGTCGATGCGTGGGCGATGAGTTCCAGCAAGTATGTACAGGCTGCTGTGGCCAATGTAAAGGCGTATCACAAGATGCATTACCCTACGCGACAATGGCTGAAACGAGCAAAGGGACCGTTCCCGCTGAACTACGCGCCAGAGCTAGATGTAACTCCCATGCTCGACGCATCGCGGTCAACATTTTATCAATCGCAAATCGGTGTTTTACGATGGTGTGTGGAACTGAGCCGTGTTGACATTATAACTGAAGTTTCAGAACTCGCATCATACCTCGCCATGCCGCAAGAGGGACATCTGGAGGCCGTATTTCATTTGTTTGCATACCTTGAAAAGAAGCACAATGCGAGAATTGTGTTCGATCCTACATATCCCGACATCGACATGACGGTTTTTGAGTGTGATTGGAAACAATATTACGGCAACGTAACTGAGGCCATACCACCTAATGCACCCGAACCAAGAGGCAAGGAGGTGGACCTACGTCTCTTTGTTGACTCGGATCATGCTGGGGATCAGCGAACGAGACGATCCCGTACCGGGTTCCTAATATACATGAACCTTGCGCCGATTGCTTGGTTTTCGAAGAAACAGTCCACGATTGAGACAACTGTTTTCGGCGCCGAGTTTGTGGCCATGAAACAAGGGATGGAAACCCTCCGTGGTATCCGCTATAAATTGCGCATGATGGGTGCCTTATTGTCCGGTCCATCATTTATCTATGGAGACAATATGTCCGTCATCCACAACACGCAGCAACCGGAATCGATGCTAAAGAAAAAGTCAAATGCCGTTTGCTATCACGCTGTGCGCGAAGCAGTGGCAATGGGTGAATGCTTAACGGGGCATATATCGACGCATGATAACCCCGCCGACATCTGTACCAAGATCATACCCGGTGGTCAGAAGCGTGACCACCTAGTAGGCCTGATCCTGTACGACCTGAATGATCACAGTTGATGCTCCCCCTAGGTTTGAAGGTTACTACTAGGGTTCCCTTGCTCGCCCTATGCTGGCAGCTAAATATCGCCGTGACAAAACACGGTTTTGCAATCATTAAACGACGACTTAATGTGCTCGACAGTTCTCGACCCCATTAACTCGAGGGGACTGATTTAATGTACCCGTACTGTGAGCTCGTAGCACTGTAACAGTCCAACGGTGTACTGGTGCTCGGTGATAAGTACGCTTCTATGCTTACTCGTCTATATAATACGCTTTATACGATGTCACGCTATCACATGTCTCCCATGTCCTGTACGACCGTTTTTACTCACTTCCATGTCTATATGCTTCATACTTCATACACTTCACACTCCGTATTTTGTACCGGTAGGTTACATTGAACCCATACAATATATGCTTGTACAAGTTTTACATACGTGGATGGCCAACAGATGGGAACAAAACACCCAGGGGGCCTGACTGCGATGCACCAACAGGTGCGCATTCTTCGAGTCGGACATTCATAAAGTTTAAATATATAAAAAAAGATGTGATATTTAATATAGAAAAGAAATGAATATGATATGAAGTAATACTGTACTCATAGACTACTTGTAAAATGTACTCCAGTACTCCTGAGTATGTACTCGACAGTACTGTACAGAATAGCTTGTGTACAGCAATAATGGTTGTACCAGGTACTGGGTACAGGCTACAGGCATATACGGCTATATCATACGTTTGGCCGTACAGGTGGGGCTCCGCTATCGCCCCACCTCAGTAGTTGCTCGTCCGCTACGAGATTCTGGAGAAAAAGGGGGTTGTGGAGGGTGACGATGTCCTTACTGGAATATCGGGCCCCCTACCCACTAACTGTGCTTGCTCCCAGTGGAGTTGCTCGGTTGCGGGCGGGCGGGATAGAAATTAACTACACTAGGGTTCGCCGTTTGCAGCGATCAGGTGCCCGATCTGGTCTCGGTTCACCAATCCGTTGCTCCCGACGGTCCTTGCGATGTTGTCTCCGGTGACGCACCGCGTTCAAGAAAACGATGGTTGCGTCCCCAAGATTCGTTCAAGCCACCGGTCTTTTTCCTTTCTGCTGCTGGGCCGCGTAGGCCCCATACTAAATGTAACATGTAACACGTGCCTGGAGCAAATGACCGTGTTCCGTAGGAAGATATGCATTCGTAAAGTAGAGTTGTGTAGAGTAGAGTTGTGTTGGCCCCGTCCTTCGGTCACTCCCTCACCACCACTGACGGTGGGGCTCCGCTATCGCCCCACGTCAGTAGTTGCTCGTCCGCTACGAGATTCTGGAGAAAAAGGGGGTTGTGGAGGGTGACGATGTCCTTACTGGAATATCGGGCCCCCTACCCACTAACTGTGCTTGCTCCCAGTGGAGTTGCTCGGTTGCTCCCCAAGAGGTCCAAAGGCAGAGAACAGGGTGGGAGAGACGAAGGAACGGGTGGGAAAAGGTCTTATCCGGGCGCCATTTGGTAGGACCCGCCGCGCAGCATCGCTGCCGCGACGCCGGTCATAACAGGTTGCGCCTGGACGTGGAGGTATCTGTAGAGTTCGTCGGAGCGCCAGCGGCCGATCATGCGAATGCGGTCCTGGCCGACGCCGCGCAAAGGATGGCGCCGCCCGCCCGGGTCGAGCGTGCCGACACGTCGTTGGCGGTATACCCGGGATGAGGGTGGAGGGCAAGAGTTGCGCGTATCCGACGGGTGAGATCCGTCGCCTGAATGTAGCGGAGGGGTGCCGGGATCGCAGGAGCTCTGTAGGCGTTCAGTGGCGTCGCTGGGACAGCGGCGACGGTGCGCAGGTAGGCAATTCGATTGACAATGCTGAGGACGGGGCATAAGCGTGGGTGACCCGAGCGGCCGTGTCCGATGGTCTCATTGCGGACGCCGTTCTTCTGACGTGTGAACGCGATCGTCGCGAAAGTGGCAGCCTGGAGATCGGAGAGCGGGCAGTGCAGGGGGTCGAGGGGCCGGGACCCGACCCAAAGAGAGACGTCGCGCAAGCGAAAGAGCGAGTCCAGTGCGTCATTCGGGTCCCCCAGGTATTCACCATGCCGAAGCAAAAAGAAATGACCCAAGATGAGGAGGGACGCGGCCGCGTGTGCACCTGGCGCGGCGTCGAGGTCTGCCAGTTGGACCGTTTGGGCTAAGAGAGTGCCTGGCAGAGGTTTGACTCGAGACGGGGGGTTATCGACCTTGCTCCACGATTGGTAGAGCGAGGTGAGTCGGAAGTCGAGGTGGCCGTGGACGTTCATGCGAGGGTCCGGGGCCCCCATCCCGGCATACGCGTGGCCCACCGCGCGTACGGCGTCACGGCGTCTTCCACCGTACGAGAGCGGACGGGTCGGCGGCCGGGAGCAATGGTCCCGTCACGGATGCCTTGTGCATAGAGTTGGAGGAGGGGAATGGCGTCGCGTGGGAGCCCGTGGGGGTCCACTACGACGTCGTCGCAGAAAGTGCACCACAAGCGCCATGAGGAGGCGCTGGAAGTGGTGACGCGCTGTCGTGAGACCCGTGTGTGGGTTGCTGTCTGAACAGCGCGCCAAGTAAGGCCAAGTCGGTGTCGTGTTGCAGGGCGCAGAGTCGCCATGGGGATGCCTGTGGGTAGTGAGAGTTGAAATATGTGAGAAGGTCAGCGTCCGAGAGGTCCCAGCGTCGGCTGGCGTCATCGGCCATGACGTTGGCCGCGCCCACAATATGGTTGTGAACCGCTACATAACAATGGCGGCGCTTGTGGAACGAGTTGAGGCGCAACAAATATGCTCGGGTTGCGGACGAAGTGGCCGAACCCTTGTTCGACCAAGCGAGCGAGGTTGCGTTATCCGTTGCCATCCAAATGGTGCGCTCCGCAACTTGCTGGTGTTGGGCAAGGACGTCCTTGTGGGCAATCATGGCCGCCAGCTCGAGGTCCGAGATTGAAATGGACCCGTGCGGAAGTGCCGAGGTGATGAGGGCCGCCTGCACGGCCGGAGGGTAGCGCCTGTGCCACACCAGGATGGGTGGCGCCATCATGGGGGAGAGGTGGTGCCGCGCGAACCACACCTCGCCCATGCCGCTGATGCACTCGTCACTCGCGCCGATATACTCAGGATCGCCGGGCACCAGTTCGCGCAATCGGGTGGGGCGCGACTGCAGGGAGTCGGCGATGCCGCGGAAATCGGAGGCCATGTCCCAGACATACCGGGTGACGTGTACTCTGCTCCGATCAGCACGTTTCAAAGATTCCTGAAGGATGGAAAAGAGGCCCCGGGCCCCCGGGAGCGCCGGGGACATTGAGCGCAACTCACCCAAGAGTTGATGCCATCGTTTCACCGACACTCGCTTGTGCGGTGGGCTGATGGACTCGAGGAGCTCGTAGAGGCGCTCCAGTCGGTGGGGTGGTAAATGGATGGTCTCGGCGACGGTGTCCAGATCCCAGCCCAAAATGCGCTTGGTCGTAGCCCAACACGCCTCGCCCTTCAGCATCTTTTTGACGGACGCTGGTTCTTTGCGGTGCGCAGGGTCGTGCGGAGCCAACGGTCGGAAGACATGATCAATGGCTTCGAGCGTGGTGCGCATCACACGTGTTTGCTGTGGCGCCGTCTGCGCCATTAACAAAAAATCATCAACATAGACCGGCGGCCGCCCCTCGGAACAGCGCTTGTGTGAACGTAGTCGCCCACCCAAGCGTGTGCGCTCCGCGTGCGGGGCGGTGTCGGATGCAGCGGGGTCGCCTGAAGCAAGGCAGCGTTGCCGCAATGGCCTCAAGCCGATGAGGGGTGTCGTACGCCGTGCGTTGTCGGAGGCGTGCGTTCGCCAGGTTGCATGCGGTCTCCGTTAGTAGTAGGGCGGTGAAATAGGGAGGCGATTCCATCCGCTATATCGATCTTAGCGAGATGGACCGGACCGTAGCGGGGGTCCGCCTCGACTATGTGCTTAAAGACCCGTTGAAGTGCCCAGCCAAATTGCATGGCCTCAGCGGGTGCGAGCTGGAGGGTCTTGGCGTTGAGGTCCGAAAAACTGTAGTCCACAATAAGCCACGGTCTTCTATCCCTCTGGGGTACGGCACCAATCGGCGAGATCCTCAGCATGCGCCATTCCCTCACCTCCGAATACGGCAGCACAATCCAATAACCCTGCTTACAAAAATCGGTCATTTCGTCGAAGACGAACGCACGATCCATGTGGGCCAACTTGTGTGCTCCTCGGCCGTGCCACCGCTTCGTCGCAACGCTTAGGCGTCCACGGCTCGGTAACAGTAGTGACGCCAGCTCCGCGTCGCCGCAAATGCTCCAACAGACGGGCTGCCTTGTGGGGCAGGCGTCGTACCTGTCTCGCGATGTTCGATTCGCCGCGTGCCCTGTTCACAACCGCTTCCCAGCCGATACGCCGCATCGTCTCAGCCGCTGCAACCGCTAACTTACCGATGTTCGTCTCCGCCGCGGATATCTCCTCCGCCGTTCGCTTCGCCACCGCTCGCCGAGGTGAAAGTTCCGCCTCCACGGAGGCTTGCGCCCAGGGGGGCGCACGGAGAAGCCAGGATGAATCCGCTTCCGCGGTCTCACCCTGGCCTCCCCGTCAAGCGTTGGCTGAGCCGCCCCCGCCGGCCTCCGCGACCATTGCGCGGAACTCGGGTTTGTCGATGCCCGTATGGTCGTCCGCGACGTTCACGCTCACCGCGTGCAAAGAATCGTGGACTTGGACCTGCATCGCCCGCAAGGCGTGGAACACATCTGCGATGGTCGGCTGGTGCGCCACTTGTTGAAACTTGTCGGCAATGGACGGTGCTGAGTTTTGCATCTCCGCGAACAACCTCCACATGAGACTCACCAGCGGGTTATCACGACCGCTCCCTTGGAACAGGGCTTGGCACAGCACCGTGTACCTGCCGATCGTGATGCCATCCTCCATAATGTCACGTGGGAATTATATCTTCTCACCCGCTCGGAGGGAGACGTAGTCCGCGAGGCTTGCACTGTGCTCCCCTTGAGCTGGTTGGTTGCCTACGCTGGCGGCTTCCAGCGCCTGCCGGTGATTTGTGCTTCCAGAGAACACGACCATAAACGGCTGACAGCCTGATCCCAGATCATCAATCCCGTGGCCCACAAACTGGAAGCCTACAATCATTTGCTTCAGGCTTGAAGTAACGACCGGGACATAGAACTCCGAAGACAAACCCCGGACGCTGCACACGCGTTGAAATTCCTGCACGATGATAGTGTGCTGCTCGCTCTTCGTGCAGTTAACAAGGCGGCGCCACAGCGGTGCCACCGCCTCGGCCGAGGTCACATTGCAAAATCGGAGGAGGGTCCGATAAGTTTCTTTATAGTGTTCATCGATGCCTTTCGGCTCCCGCGTAGCGCGATCTCCTCCTCCTTCTCCCACTCGCGACGTGAGCACCCGCAGTGCTCCTGCCAGCGTGCCCGTGACCTCGGTCACCATGGGATCCGGTGTGGCGAGCGCTGGCAAATCCAATCGGACCTTACTGATCATGTAGCGGCAGACATCCGGTGGCAGATGCACCGGTGTGAGTTGCTGGTATACCGCCGGGACGGTGTTCTGCATCCCCTCACCCCCGCGTGCCGTGCAAGCTGCCTTGAGCCAGGTCAATAATTCTTGGCACGCCTCCGTCTCCCAACGTGCCTGCATAGCGCCATGGAGTTCCTGGAATGCGGTCTTTGCAGTAACGCCTCGCCGGTGCACTAGTAGTGCTGCGTAGTAGCCCGGCACAATTTGTATATTGCGCGGGCGTACCACTTCCGTCTCAGGGTCCACTTCGGTATAAGGACCTAGCGGCACCGTGGGGTCTACCCACGTCGGTATGAGCGCAACCATACCGTCGTTGGTGGGTACGCGAACGGGTGTTCCGATGAGGTGGAACAACGCACTGGGGACGTCAACGATCGGGTACTGATGTGGCATGATGTCACCAGTGATCCCGATAACTCTATCATGGAAGCCTGACTCCGGTTCTCCGGGCATATCCATGTAAACATGAGTCGGTGCACGACGGTCACCTCACGCGCCCCCCCGGGTCCTCCGGTGAGGCAGAGAAACGCCATAGGCTGGCGGTCACTGAGAACCACGGTCTGGTCCCCCAACGTCGCCGGGGCCGGCACTCGGCCCGCGCCTCCGTCGGTGAAACGGTACCCTTGGAGGTAATGGGTCAGACGATCCGAAGCCGGGCTGTTACTGGCGTCGCTGAACAATTCTCGGTAGCTAGGTTTTCGGCTGCGCAGGGATCGCTGGTGGGCCTCCCGGCTCCGCCGGCGGTCCTTCGCCTGCGACTGCGGCACCTCCAAACGGAAAGGCCATGTCGTACGGGGAATTCGCGTGCGAACTTGCGCCTGACGGGGATAGAAATTAACTACACTGGGGTTCGCCGTTTGCAGCGATCAGGTGCCCGATCTGGTCTCGGTTCACCAATCCGTTGCTCCCGACGGTCCTTGCGATGTTGTCTCCGGTGACGCACCGCGTTCAACAAAACAATGGTTGCGTCCCCGAGATTCGTTCAAGCCACCGGTCTTTTTCCTTTCTGCTGCTGGGCTGCGTAGGCCCCATACTAAATGTAACATGTAACACGTGCCTGGAGCAAATGACCGTGTTCCGTAGGAAGATATGCATTCGTAAAGTAGAGTTGTGTTGGCCCCGTCCCTTGGTCACTCCCTCACCAACACTGACGGTTCCTTACTACCGTAGTACTACGGGCAGATGTACCTATAATTCATGAAACAAATAAAGCAACCATGTAGGGCATAGTATATTCCCCAAGTAGAAAAAACTCCGTGCTGTCGCCGTGCTAAAATGGAGGATTCCGGCATACGACAGTACGTATAAATGGTAAGAAATAGTTTCGTATCGGACTAGTACAGTAGAAAACATACGGCGAGCTAAACTCGGACGTTGGGATTCAGAGTCCCATCCTTATTATCCCTCTTAAGTCCATTAATGATGTTGGTCACTGAAGTCTGACCGCCATAAGCAGCATCAATCTTGTCTATGGCAGTCTCTGCCGTGTCACCTTGCCGAATCAGTCGTCCCACCAAATCCCACACCACCTTTCGGCGGTGGTACCGATGCTTTGAGCGACCTCGCTCAGAGTAGGAGAACAGTCTAGCTGCTTTCCTCCCACCGACACCATGATGATACTCTTGCCAGAGGTCGTGAAGACTTCTGGGCGTCGGCATCAGCGTCGCCATCATTGCGAGGTCGTTCGCAGCAGCTCGTTCGGGTACCTCCGCTGCGCCTTCGTCGTCTCCTCTCCCCCCACCAGCAGTCCGTCGTCTTGCAGGTTGCAATGCAATTTGCCTCATGTTACCATTCAAAATGCCAAAGCACCGCTCCAGATTCACCTTGATTATGTCAATCGCTGTTTTGAGCTCCAAGTTGTCTTGTCGTAGTGAGAGTAAACCTGATTGCATTCCCAACAACAGATTTCGAATTGCCACATTGTTTGTCCCTGGCACACCGCCATGTTCTTGTCCAGCAACTCCGTCAACTTCAATTGTCCCAACCATGTCCATAAACACTGCTCCATGATCGCCCGACACAGTCACATCTTCTTGATTGGATTCAACTCGGCATCATAGTCAGCACCACGAACATGCTCCCATTCCAAAAGTACATCTCGTTTGAAATCATTCGGAATATACTCGTCAGCAACTGGCGAGCAAATCAGCCACAACAAAGCCTTACCAAGTACAAGACAAGCGGAATCAGGGAGTCGCTTCCTGATATTCGGAACGACGTGACTCAGGACAAATGTGTTCATCATCGTCGCGTCGAGTGCGGGATCTGACACATAAAAGCAAGGACCACCACCACACAACTTCTCAGCAACCTTTGCGTCTGGGTAAGGAAGTTCAACGTCATCATACACGTCTGATACTCTACCTGATCCCTTCCATCGGCCTCTGATATCCTTCTCATCCTTGGTCACTCCACATCTTCGCGCGAACATAGCGGCATACTTTCAAATACTGTGACTTCCCAGCATGGACACTTCACCTCCTCCTCTTTCGGCACCTTGTTGTTCGCCTCTGAGTTCCTCACGCCTGAACAAGACAGTAAATGCAGCTTGAATCATTGCCTTAGACTTAAGTCCGCCTTCAGGAACACGTACGTCGTCGCTGATACCAAAAACGTACGGCAAATTCATTGCTGTCGGCTTCAATTTCAGATTCAACTCAAGCCACAAAGCAAGTGAGCAAAAAACACATTACACAGGATTTAGAGAACCAAGCACAATTTGCCATGGTGCATCTCGTTTGTCATCCACATTTTTGGACCAGTTCAACCTTGTTTTAAGAGCACTTGCAAACGTGTCATGTACTCGAATGTGTTCCAATACTAGTTGCGTTGAGTCATCCACCCGAGCTATCAGATGAAATTGAAAGTTTGTCATCGCCGATATACCATACCTTTTCCAGAAAACATCATGTGCATTATCGCTCCTACGGCCTGCAGATAGAACATTACGATTCAAAAGGTCATGCACATTGGACGTCGAGTTTGCGAATCCACCCCTTGTTTTCTCGCCTCCTTCTTCTTGACACGCTTGATGAGGGCATTCACCAGTGCACTGCGGGTAGGGTTTCCTTCACTTCTAGTCATACTCCATGTGTTGCGATTCGGCATGAAATACGAAATTGCTTTTTTGTCCATTGCCAACGAGTTTGCTCGTGCCGAAATCGGGTTTGCATCCCCTGCCGGCTCCGTTGTCCCAAATGCCTTCATATTCAGATACCTTGACACATCACTTGGGGTAATAGCAGCCAACACTTCCATTGCATGCACATGATCACGAGAATACTCACTTCCAACTGCACGGTTGTGGACAAAGAACAACATGAATGAAGCAAGAATACATTTGTACTTATTCAGAGTTTTGGTGTCGACCATGATAAGAACAGTACTATTGTTTTGTGGGGCAAATGTACTACAAATATGTAGAAGAGTACCTCGGGAAAAAAGTTGCATTCGTTCCATATACAAAGCACGTAAGTATACCTTAGGTGCAACAGATGTTGCAGATCCCAAAATGTTGGTACTATCGTTTGCAGTTGATATGCCCCACGCAAACGCACGAAAACGTCATCAAGTACCCCTATTATGCAACATAGTACCAAATCTAATTAATCCGCAAGATCCCTGGATTCCTATTGGATAGTACAACACCGGTTGCATTTCCGAAGTAATACGAGAGTAACTAGGAAATATAATAACGCAGGATGTTACCGTAGGGTTCGGTACAGAATGCACGCACGCAAAAATCTACTGCAAGACCTCTCAAGTCTCACGTATTGCAAGTGCAGAACACGGCCGACAGCTGCCATTCCTTCGTCACATATTGGGCCACAACTCAATCAATTCTCGTCTGTTTCAAGAATTTCGAGTTGATCCAAGGCCAGAATAACATGTTAAAACTTTCTGTATACTCAGATTGTTCAAAAGTCGGTTGCTTCTAAATTCTTCATATTCATATTGTAGCCTGATCATCTCGGCTTCCGCACTCCATTTCTTTGCCACATATCGGACCGAAGCTCAATCAATTCTCATCTGTTTGCCAAATTTTAAGTAGATCAGAGTTCAGAAAGACATGCCACAGCTTTCTGTTGACTCAGATTGTTCGAAAGTCATTTGCTTCAAAATTCCATTTTCCAATAGCAACATCAACTCGGCATCCGGACTCCATTCTTTGCTACATAACCGACCGCAACTCCATCAATTCTCATCTGTTTTCCAAATTTCGAATAGATTCAAGGTGAAAAACATGTCACAACTTTCTGTTGACTCAGATTGTTCAAAAGTTGGATGCTTCATAATTTTCCTTGGGAGTTCATTCAGAGAGGCTTTGGCACACATCAACTTCGTCTTCGTATGATGCGTTGCCTGCCGAGGAAAACATGTTCAACAACCACGCACACTGAAAGCATTGATCCGCACTCCTGATTTCCTTGCCAAGAGATGACCACCTCCTTTGATGACAAATGCTGGAACTGAGAAAATCAAGATCATAGCTCCTGGAGGTGCTTGCAAGAGAACAAAAGTAGTTCGAAATGACCGCTTCAGTCGCGCCAATGCCACCTTCACGTTTCCAGTGATAACGGTGCGATGGTGCAACAGAACATTGGTGCACTTTCACCAGGTGTCATAGAAACACAATGCCGCCGAAAGACTCTAGGTATCAGCATTGTTGTCGAATGGTGTTGTTGTTGTTAGTATCGTTGCAAATATGTCACGTTCGTAGCAGTGATAGGTGATAGTGCAGTAGAAGCAGGATGAATGAATGGGCCAGGTTTTTTCGAAAAATTCCTGCCCTTCCCCTAGACACTTATTTCATTTTTTGAATAGGCCATTCGATAGATCTTGGTGAGACCATTCTTAAACCATATCATTTTTTAAAATCGAATAAGCATATTCCACGGAATTTCCATTCGTGTGAAATCCTCACATATAGGCCCAAACCAGCTAAGCTGAATCAATTGGACCACGACGATTTTACTAGCAAAATGAGGATACTGTATACTATGCTACGTGCGCATTGAGTTGTCACCCAATCTTCATATATTATTGCATTTTTGGGTAGATCAGGTCCCACTCTCCAACAATGCAACTGGATGAGTTTGCAATTGAGATCGTACTTGGAGAGAAATATGTAATTAAAAGTCAGCAGCCTATCAACACAACAACATGCACTACCGGTAGTTATAAATGCCCTGCTTCTCCCCCGCCAACTACATTGGAACCTGCTGGTACTGCATGCTGGCACACCACAAGACGCTTGGCAACCTCGTCAATCAAGTCCACCTTCTTCATTGTTGCTATGCCCTTCAACTTGACATTATAGTAGAACTTGATAATCTCTTTGAGCACCTTTCCGGAGAGAGCGTCAAGGCTTGACACTGTTCTTTCGCCTGTTTTGAACTTTTCCATCAACGGCATTAAATACCCCACCGCTTCTAACCTACGGGTTTCGTCTGTGGATTCTGCTGCTTGCTTCTTGTCTGCCTTCTTTAATGCCAGGTTCGCTGTCGCTTCTTTCTTGCGTTTTCTCGCGTCTTCTTTATCCCTCGTTATCTCAGCAACGGCAGCAGCAAGGGCGTTGACTTCCTTGATTTGCTGCAATCGGGCACTTGAATTCAGGAGGCGACTGTAACTCCCAACATTTCCATCTAGAGCATCAATGCGACGCTTTGCTATCAGCTTCACCGCGCCCGGTCCCATTGTGTCCTGGAGAATACACCCCATCACGACGTCTTTCTGTGTCGGCTTCAAAAGCTTCATTTGATCATCCTTGATATGAACATCAAGATATGGCGAGGGCACCAGATTTGCATCGCTCATTGCTTCTGCACGTGCGACAAAGTTTGTGATGTGGCGGAAGTAGGCTTGTTGGCTTTGTACGGTGTGTCGTGACTCTTTATACTGCGATAAGAGGTCGTGAGGTCTCCAGGAGCACACGTGATCAATCTTGGACTGTTGTTGCGGTTGTGAACCTGCCTCTGGACCTTGAGTAGTATGACCATTCTTTTCTTCGGTGGATGTATTGTCTATCATCTCCTCATCAGGGTCATTGCTGGTGGGTAAGAAGGTCGGTGAAATTTCCTCCTCTTGCGGTTGTACTGGTGTCATCATACCGTCATCATGCACAAACACCGATGGATCAATCTTTGCCGCAAGATATGAAGAACGAAGCTTTCCAACATCTCCGATAGGCACATACTTAACAAGCTGCAAGACATTTCCTTTTGTCCAGATAGGTACATCTTGAAACTCGTTGCTTGCATAAAAACCATCGATGAGTGTAACAACAGCATGCCGGTCCTCAACTGAGAGTTTCTTCCATACAGCTGGCATTGCATCAAAGAGACTGGTTCGGTTGGAAAAGAATTTGTGATGGCTCAGCTTTCCATCTATTTTCTTTAGCCATAAGTCAAATGAGATCCGAAATCGCGGATGAAGATTCACTTTCGTGAATGATTCAATCCAGGCAGATGCCTTTACTCGCTTCAAAGCTTCAATTGCGATCGTGATGAGGTACCACTGGTCTAGGCGTGATCTCAAGTGAGGACAAAGCAAGTCCAGGTTTGCTCGCATTCTCGCTTTATCATTTTTGGCAACCGACTGATCGTATGCCTGATTAATGTGCGAAGTGTCACCTTCTTCTTTGAGGATCAAGATCTTGCGCTTGTAAAATACTTCTTGAGCCTCGTGAACGTTCACGTGGCTTCCAAATCCATCAAGGCATACCACAACCCACCAAGATGGATGTTTGCAAATGAATGGCATCTTGCGGATCCCGTCCGCAAGCTCAGGTGCAATTTTTGCATACACACTATCGGTCATGTACGCAGATGGCGTCATGAAAACCTTTGAATTCGGAGGGACACCATCTCTCTCACCAAGGTTTTGCAAAGCTCGGCAGGTCATTTCTTTCCCAGCTGCGAGAAAGATCCATGGCCCAGAGCTACCACCTGCAGCTCCTGTGCGGAGAACAGTGATGGATGCACGGCAATCACTCATAATCTTCTCAGTCTTCGATTTGCACGACGCGCCAATAATCTTCACGGTGCCATCACTTCCCAATAAGCATGATTCATCCATGTTACAAAAGAAATGCTCCTTCACTTGCTCAAATTCTTCTGCAGGAAGGTTTAGACGCGCCTGCTCAGATAATGCAAAATCAACCGACGCGTGCCATCGAAGCTGCTGTTCCATTGTTATTTCTGTTCGCTTTATAGTTGTCTTTTGACATGTCACAACTCGTCCGCCTCTCTTCAATCCGGAAAAGTGTCCCGCACGAACAAGATAGTCAAAGTGGTTCTTTGCCTGCTCTCGTGATGCACATTGAGCAAGCTCCATAATCGTTGTGATCATTTCTGATCGGGTCATGCCATTGTTTCTCAGATCACGGCTGATTGCTATGTCTGAGAGGAATTTTCTGTCACTTACACTCAATAACGGAGAATGCTAGACTTCGTTCCTGAGAATACCATCTCCCGAGTCACCCTTGGGAGTGAGACACCATTTTCTTTTGCTGCCGACTGAAATATTGACTTGAACCTACCGACAGTTGACCTGGCAACTTGTTCAACATCTACCGCCACCGGTACCGACAGCACATTGCTGGGGTTGAGTGCATTAATCACCGCAGCCTTCAATGAGCCAAACATCTCATTCGTACTGTTCCACTTGTTGTATGCTCCTCCTTCTCGCCGCATTCTCTTGGGGTCAGGTTGAACTAGAATGCCATGCGCTAGTACACCACGCTTGTTCGTACCAGCAACACTCGTATGATCCTCACCAATCTCCGCGTTCACGTCTTTCTTCTTTGGCCGACCCCTTGGCATTGTTGAAAACCATCCACGAATATCACCTTTATCCTTTGCATCCTCTATCTGTTTTCTAGTTGTGAGCTTCTGACGATGCTCATCCTTCTTCTTACTAGTACGGCTCGCGGAAGCAGCACGTAGCATCCTGACAGATACCCAAAACGCAAAAATATGACGCAATTCGAAGTCAAAAGTTCAATATTATTGCAGAAATGAATAGATCACGCTTAGATCAATTCATAGCCGTCCTTATTTTTATTCTCAGTTCCAAATTGATAAAGCTATTAAATTATTAAGTTCTACAGGGTTTTCTACGGGCCTGGTACTGCAGCAAATAATCCCAAAGTGTCAGCTGTCCAATTGATTAATCCTGCTTCTACTCTGAGTCTACTACTCCGACTCTTTACCCGGAGAACGTTGAAGTACCACCAACGGAGTAACATTTTGGTACTCCAGTACCAGGTACTCCAGTACCACTTTCGAGTACCCACAGTGTTACCGAATCATCTAAAGATACCATTCAATTCAGTAGGAATTACGCGTGAGGATACTCCTGGAAGGTCCGGCCATACCTAGGGAATCGTGAATCAGACGAAAACTCGTGATACCCTGGAGGTGAAAATCGATTCCATTCTGAGTCGTGGGGACGCAACGTGAAGCACAGACTGGCGCTATTATCATGTGCATGACGCAAAGTGAAAATTTACTGACGGTCAGTGAAAAATTGCTGACGGTCAGCAAAAATTTGCTTATGGTCAGTAAAAAATTGCTGACGGTCAAGAGAAATTACTGACATAAGAACATACTATGTGTCCACAAAAACTTCTTAAAGACAAATCAGATTTTCTGACGGTCAGCAATTATTTACTGACGGTCAGTGATTTTTTGCTGACGGTCAGTAAATATTTACTGTCGGTCAGCAATTTTTTACTGACGGTCAGCAATTTTTTACTTACGAAGAGAAAACCTTGCCGGCTCGTTTGCTTCGACCAATGGAGCTACAAATCTCGCAATACATACTGTACAAATGGGAAGATCCCTGACGCATATCTGACGACGGTCATAAACTTAACGGCTGAAACGTGCTTGGGCCGGACCTTCCTGGCCTCAGAGGCATATTTTAGATTTAAGTAGAGTGTCTCGTAGCACATGATATCGATCGCGGAAAATCTACTAGCGTAACGTTACTTTACTAACGTTTATGATCTAAAACTACGGTAGCACCTGCTATCGATTGGGATTGGACAGTAGCAAGTCATAGTTCACTATTTATGGTTTTGTACTGGCACGTCGCGCTCTCTATGCTACTGT
>JAKSYS010000620.1:0-37292 GCA_022925895.1 Fragilaria crotonensis | reverse complement strand
TTCAAACGACATTCATGTTGTCCACGGTCATTGAGAGGAAACATGATTTGTACGACTACGAACTTCTGAGTGTTCTATACGATCCCAGCGAGAAAGAACACACCAATTACTCGTAGATGACAAATCGAAGGATTAAGACCTTACGACTTGCGACCCAAGACTGCCTCAGCCTTCGAACGGGAAATCGACGTTGATTTGGTATGACGTATGACCTAACTGGGTTCGGAATTCTATGCAGGCCACACGACCTTGACAAACGCGTATCCGGTATACGGTATACATCACGAACTCCCCTTTCAGCATGAGGAGAATAGCAGCTCAGAAAGTGTTGTGTTTATTTCCAAATAGACTGGACAAAGACAACGTCGAAACAGTCTGCTTCGCACACTGCAAGGGACAAGTGTATCTATTCTTCCATACCCCAGACATGATGAATGCATCCAACGCTCTTTCGCAAGCAGTCCCCGAGCGCATTGACAATCGTTTCGCACGTCCCTCTACTGATGCTCGAATACAAGGCACTCTCATGGAGCATCAGCATTTGACTGACCTTGCATCAAAAAACCCTGTGGCAGACAACAAGCCTAGTGGCCCAGGCAAGGAACTAACAGCGGCATCAGCTCTTACCTCTTTGGTAAGGCCTCCCGCTGGTCAAGTTGATGAGCCACAAGAAGACTTCGACATTCCTCAGCGCTTCACCAAGAGCGGTCGCAAGAAAGCGATTCCGTTTCCCATGAAGGTACGTTCGACAATGCTGCTGTGAATTTTATGTACTATAACAGAGTACTACTGTACTCTATTCTGTACCAGTACCGTGATACCGACCTTTTTTCTAACCCATTTTGTCGAATTTTTCTATGGACTGTCGTTTGTTCTGTGCGTGTTTAAATGCATACTCGGAGTACAGTTGATGAAGGTCCTATCGCAACCTGAATATGCTGATGTGATAGCCTGGCTTCCAGATGGAAAATCTTTTACTATTGTGAAACCGAAGGCCTTCGTAGCTGATATACTCCCCGGTCAATTCAAAGAGGCCAAGTATTCAAGCTTTACTCGCAAACTGCATCGTTGGGGCTTCCAACGACATTTGCGTGGCGAAGAAGCTGGTGCCTTTTTTCACAAGCTCTTTCAGCGGGGAAGACTTGATCTCGTCGAGAAAATGACGTGCTACAAAGCGGACCAGGGAAAGGTGCCATTATCATCTGGGGCGAGCCTCCGGCCTGTCTCGTTGCGAGACCCTATTATGGCACGTCAAGGCCAGCAAATGAATCGTAGCGTTCAAATGCCTCCACAACAACAAAGTCTCACAATGCCGGATCACTTCCGTCAACCAATGCATGCTCCTTCTCAACGCGTGGGAGGCGGGAATGGAGTCGGAGAGGGCTCAGTGGATCGTCTCAATGCTGCCATTGAGCTTGAAGTGAACAGGCGATTGAAGGAACGGATCGCTGCCGAGACTCTTTCCAGGCAAGCTCTTGCTTTGATGCAACAGCAGCAGTTGCCTGTCATAAACTCTGAAATGAACTTTGAGGGACCATCGGGCAACAATAACAATATGTCCTCCCTCGGGATTAACCTGCTAGGTAAGGTTGACTGCATCAGGTGCAACAGGTTCAACGTCAACAATTCAACCACCATTATGGATCGCGCGACTAACCATAACCCTTGTTTCCGGCTACAGAAACCGGGCAAGACAGTCTGGGCTTGAGCACATCAGCAATGCAACAGCAACAGCATGCTCAACAGCAATGGCAGCTTCAGCAACAACAATTGCAGCTTCAACAACTACAGCAACAACAAGCTCAGCAGCAGCAGCAGCAGCAATTTCAGCAGCAGGGGATGTGGGGAGGGCAGCCGTTTTCGTTTGATAATAACCAAGCAATGTGAGAATTGCGGCGTCCGTGAATTGGGCTTCACGGAGGTACCCACTACGTAGTTTTGCATGATCACGTGTAAAAGTGGCTCACAATCTTTAATTGTGTTTATTTGTGCACTATGGTCTATGGTAGAGTACGCTATCCACTCGGTTGGCAACAACCGCATGTATGTAACCTGTAAATCACATCCATGAATGTCATCGGCAACACGTCCGATTCGACATGTGACCAATCCACACAAGTCAGATCCGATTGACTGGGCGCACATATGTGCTACTTTGAAGGTACTGATGCTGCTGCAGGAAGGGAAGACAACACTGCTGAAAAGAATGTGAGCAGTGCAGAAAAGAATGGTAATGACATCAAGTAAATTGCAAAACGTTGTGCCAAACATTGTGCCAGAAAGAAGATGAGCATGGCTGCCCAGAAGCCAACAATGTCGCAGAGCACGTGTGCTCCCAGCATAAGAGGAAGAGCTGGTGTGATGATGGCCTGCTACATCCTCCCAATGGCTCACCAAATTAGAGTCTCCCTAAACACAGAGAAATGATGTCCTTTCTAGTGAAGGGTCTTCCATTTGTACTTGGTTCATCTCTGGAAGAAAACAAAGTCAAGGTTATTATGGGCCATTGCCATCAATGGCCGTTGTTCCCATGATGATTCCAAGCTGTGTCCCACTCTGGTTTCCTACATGATCATACATGCACTGAAGCGTGTTGGCTATCTGCGTCCTCAGCTATGCCAACTGTCCTCGCTGTTCCAAATGTTTGAGGAGGATGGTGTTGAATTGGGGTTGTCAGAGGATTCCTTTAGCAAAGTCTACCTGATGCAACAGTTGCCGTCAAAAGTAATTTTGTTGATCCTGCTGACGAAGTGTTATGACTCGGGCAAACGTGACAACCTCTTGACCACCTCTTTCGGACTTTCCTGTTGGCATTAATTCCCAATGCTGGGATTTTCTATGGTGCAAGACATAGAGTGCATCCCAATGTTGGTGCTGATAAATCATTTATCCCACTCCCCATGAGTAGGTGTTGCCTCCATTGCTGTCCTCATCCTGACAGCGTCCCCCATTCTAAATGCTTGGCAAGGATAGTTATGTCAAGGGTTTTGTTCTTAGACGATGGAAAGCTCATTTCTGGTATGTGGAGGATCAGTTTTCTGGGACTGCAAGCTGACGAGCACCGTCTCATCTAAAGAGCAGGCCAATGCCTCAGTAGCAATGGCCCATAGTGCCACAAGATGCGTTTTCAGGAGAGGATGCTGGTGCATGGCTGCCGGAGGAGCATAAATTTTATGCAACCACAAATTGGCATTTGCTACCTTGGCAAGAGAGGTTGGCCATCATCACTACAAATCTACTAGTGCTGAGTCTAACTCGATAGGGTTGTTGTCAGTGTTTTGAAAACCATAGCCAGGTCAACCTTGCCACAACAGTCGTCCAAAGATTTGTTGTTGTCTTTGTTGTTGATGGATTCTTCATCAGCATGATTGGCATCCTGATTTTTATGTTCCTCAGTAACATCCTCAACATTGTCTTGATGGTCAACAATTTTCTTCATTATCATGATAGAGTAATCCATACTAGTCAATTTCTTTTGATTGTTGCAATTGCATGCTATTCAGGCAATAATGAAGTCAACTCTACTACTGTGTATAAGACAGTACGTGGAACACTGTTGTCATGTGCACCTAGTAAACTTTGAAGGCAGCACAATGACCAATGTCAATAGCTAGCATTCATTAGTGAAATGTTCTGAATAATATAACTGAGATGTGAACACATTGGAAATGAAACCTTGACAAACATGTAATGGCTATGTGATGCACTCATGCTCATCTTTATGTCTTCTACAGGACCTGGTACCATTCATTTTGTGGGAAGTGAAGATGGAAGGCATAAAAATTAAAATGTGGGTGTTTCAGCAGTAAACCATATTGATGAAATTGTAAAGTGTGGACAAGTTGCAAGAGAAAGGAACTAAGTTGTAAGTGGGACAAGTTGCAAGAGAAAGGGACTAAATTGTAAGTGCACATGTAGTCTAAGTCATAGTAATTTCAGAAATCTTCTATAAATGGACTAAATTGTGATTTCCCCATCTGTTAACCCCTTGAACAAGACTTTTTCGTTAGCAAGCTCGATCGGCGCGATTATTCGACGTATGCATATCATAGATAGGCTCCTTGCTCTGTATCAGACAATAGTACCTCTTATGACAATAGGCATTTGCCGTTGCGGTGGCCTGGAACGCAACTCCCATACCAATGTCTATCGTGAGTTGTCGTTCAACACCGCGCTTCCCCTATTCCGCTGAGTAGGAAAAACGAACTTCAATCCTGTGCGACTCTCGTAGTAGTAACGTGGATGAGTACCGCATAAATACTGTACTATTTTTGAAGTCGATAGAGATAAATTCATGATTTAGGTTCCTGGTATCAAGCTGCGACATCACGAGAGCGACATCTTTTCGTCGCGAAGTACCAGACTTGATAAATCTAGAAGGAAACGACACCGCGTGACATCATATCCTTGTGGTTCTTTAACGCAGTACATCCGTGTAGCTACCGAAACCATTGTCCATTATACATGCATTTCCCGTAGAAAAACGGGACACTCCTCGTTCAAGAAACGGGACGTATCGCTCTTTATGACTGAGCGACATCAGATTCAACGTATGACGACTGACGATCACATAGACACATTTCTTCCATCTTCCTCACCCTTACTACAATTTGCAATACATCCCAAATGATGGCCATTTCTCCTCTACCCTCCACTACAGTGTTTTTGACCCCCCGAGACATTGATGTGAAGTGCGGACGAGGCAGAGAGTGTTTTCTACATCCTGGTAATTCCTTACTGCGCGTACGGGTAGCGACCAAGCTCGCAGAGTACCAGAATCAAACGAAAGTGACATTGAAAGCCAACATAGTTCGCAGCGTCATTTCACAGTTTCTCGCCGAAGGGGCGAAATTCCTGAAACGTGATCGTCATACCAAGCTGTGGTACGATGGAGGCATCAAGGCCGCCCGGGAGCGAGTCGGGTCTGCATTCCGAGATGCCAGCAAACCAAACAAAGTGAAATGCATGGAGATCTTGAAGACACAAATGCAAACCAAGAGTAACGTGGGTCACACACTGCAATCGTCTCCGACTGCGAATGTCGGCCTTTCACATTCAGGATCTTCCTCGGGTTCCGCTGAAATAGCAGCAAGCCTTGATGGAATCAGAACATCCCCGCTTGGCCTCAAATGGCGAAGCAATCCAACAGAATTGGTGGAATCAAGAAAGTGCCATCCTTCTTTTCATCAGCCCCTTGACAATGCTTGTGCCGACCATCTCCTATTCCAGCCGCCTCTTTGGATTGTTGACGCAGTAAACGAATTGTTTCGTTTGGATCAGGTTATGGGGGACCAAGTCGATGCTCATGATTGCGAATGCCAGGGCAGTGACAGCACCATAAACATAGAGGATGCGAAATGCATGTGGCGAGACATTGGTTCGGATGATGAGACGTTTTCAACGACGTTGATGGAAGATATTGATGATATCGACGAGGTCCTACCGTTAACACGTGAGGACATGGCGTTTCTCGCAGCCCTAGACTGGGGAAAGGGCTCTTCATAACTTACAGCAAGCAGCCATTTGCAGTGGGGCACATCCTCTCTAACTCCCAACGCATCGTCAGAAGGCACAGAATCCCGAATGTATTTCTCATTCAGTGCTGATGACGTCGCCACGTAAACTGCTCCTGTTAGCTACGAGAGACAGAAATATGGGAACTTCACTAGCACTTGTGCCAATGCTGAAGTTTATTATGTTCTACGCAATCAGAATGCCAAGGTGCACAACGTTCCATGTATATCACTCTGTGTATACGTATTGCCACAAGACATCCCACCATATCCACTTCATTGGTCACCCTCATCCGAAGCATTTCCTTTCTAAATATTTGATGGCGTCCAGGATTCGAGCACTCTCCTACAACAAGGACAAGAGTCCGGAAGTTTTTCTCCCCCTGGATTAGTTTTGAGCGATTGATAAATGCATACGTTTGAAAGGGTTTCGTACGAACCAACTTCGACTCCAAGTTGGCGACGGTAGTTCTACTTTAGTGTATACATATAAGAGAGCTGAATACAGCAGACTAGACCTTTTGTTCGTTTCGTATCTGCGAGTAGCCGAGTTGGTGCTCAGTTAATGTCCATTGTAGGTTGTAACACGCAATGGATTCGTATCTCGAAAAGTGTTTTAATATAAGCATTTCTTTTGCATGTATACTACTATGACACTACCAGCTACTGTAGACAACTCCTACGTGGACTTACATTCTACGGTAGTGTAAAGTTATACTGTTCTACTGACAGAGTGTCGATTCGTCGACTGATAGTTGACAGTTGAGAGCAGCAATCCCTTTCTTTGTCCCTGAGGCTGATCAGCACCACATCGCCCATCGCCCATCGCCTTTGAGCTACTGTGAAGCATCAAGCCCACGAGCAACATGGCCAGCACCAGGACTGTTACATTCGCCTCAATATGTCCGAATTGTGGCTCCAAAGAGATTGAACAGCATGACTCATCAGGCGCCTCAATTTGCACGGAATGTGGTGTGGTCGTTGAAGAAAATGCCATTGTCAGTTCCGTGGAGTTCGTGGAAGGAGCCGGTGGAGCTTCTTCCATGGTTGGTCAGTTCGTGTCCGCGACAAGTTCCAAAGCATACACTGGTGGACGAGGTGGTCGGTATGGGTTTAGCCGTGATTCTCGCGAAACGACTCTAGCAAATGGTCGACGACGAATTCAAGATGTGGCATCGAGATTGAGACTGGGGTCTCACTATGTCGACGCAGCGCATCGGCTCTTTACTATTGCAGTCGAGAAGAATTTTGTTCAAGGTCGTAGGACTACTCACGTAGTTGCTGCGTGTTTGTACATTGCATGCCGTCAGGAAAAATCACAGCACATGTTAATTGATTTCAGTGACGCCCTGCAAGTCAATGTCTACACATTGGGCACTTGCTTTCTCAAATTCCGTCGACTTTTGGGCCTCAAACTAGAAATCATTGATCCCGCTCTCTACGTTTATCGCTTTGCCGCACATTTGGATCTGGACGCGAAAGCCAATGCCGTGGCACTCACAGCACTTCGATTAGTCGGACGTATGAAACGAGATTGGATTGTGGCAGGCCGTCGTCCTGCTGGTATTTGTGCTGCCGCACTCCTCATTGCTTCTCGAGCCCATGGCTTTTCGCGTCATCATCAAGATGTCACGAGGATACTTCGCGTCTGTGGCCTCACAGTCAATACTCGCGTGAAGGAATTTGAACAAACGCCGAGTGCGGGGTTGAGCTTGGAGCAGTTTAATACTGTGGAGCTTGAGAATGAAACAGATCCGCCGGTTTTTACCAGGAACCGTATTCGTGAAGCACGAGCAAGGGCTATTCAACAAAAGAACTATGAATTGTTGACAAGCGGAGCGCTGGACGATCCGTCGGAAGGCAAGCATGCTGCGGTGTGGAGAAAGGGTGGTCGTAAACCAAAGCTACAAACCGAACACGCAGCACTGTACGAGGAACTTGCGATTCAACTAAAGTGTGACCATAAACCAATGCCAGGTTGTACTGAAGAGAATACCGAACAGCTCGTGTCGACGGGCGATCTAGTTGCAAAAGACGTGACGATGTGCGATACGTCCACGCCATTCGCAAACAACCCGACGGAACAGCAGATTGTGCTGCATGTAGATGGTACTACTCAAGTTAACAACCCAGATATCGCGAAGATGTACCCCAAGTCAAAACATGGTCGCTCGATCGTTCTCCCTAATCAGGCAACAGCGGAGGAGTTGCAAGAGTCCACCCAGGCGGTTGAAGACAAACTAGACCTAGTTGCCTGGAAAGAAGGAATGCCGGAGAGTGACATGGAAGACATCGAGAACTTGTTCCGCAGTGATGAAGAAATCGCTCAGAAAGAAGCCATTTTCAACAAGCTGAACAAGGATTATCTTGTCTCACAAGAGCGGAAGGAAAGCGACAGAGTGAAAGAGGAAGAAGCTGTGAAAGACAAGGAACAGGACGAAATAGCCTAAGCCGAAGGACACGCTCGATACATGAACAGTAAAGGACGAGCTGGTCGCAAGAGACGAAAGGATGGGGATGGCGAAGGTGATGGGCTGACTACCGAAGAAGCGCTTCTTGCTGCAGTATCTGCTCGCAAGATTTCTCGCAAAATCAATTATGACGCCATGAGCGCCCTGTTCTCTGACGAAGGCGGATTCTCGACTGAAGGAATCGAAAGCCGTGAACCTGACCAAACAGAAGATTCTCTCTTTGCCATGGTTTGAATTTGCCTTTGCTTAAAACGATATCAAAACCAAGCCTTGGCTGGACGACTACAAGGCATCGAGAGATTCCAGACTCGATCGCTCTGCTGTCGATCTAGGCACCATTGCTGGAGGGGCCAGAAGTCCGTCGAACGAATCAATGTTAAGATTGTCGTGCTGGTAGATGCGCAATCCATGGCCTCCGATCTGCAGGTATCGTCTCCATGATGACTGGGACTACGGTAGCTAGTCGGGTGTCGGGTCTAACGAAGGGCGGTATTGTATGATAGTCGGCATAATACACACTATACGTACACACACACGACACAAGGTAAACGGACAGACGGACGAGTTTTGGACGGTAGAAAAGCGCAGCGAACATGCTCACAATTTTATTGGTGAAAGCAATCACACCTTCTCCTATAACTTTGCATGGTGTATACATACTAATCGTCGTCTGTTTTGCCACTTCTTTTGTTTCCCTTTGGGTTGTGTGGGCCCGCGGTGACGGGACGCCACACGTAATGACTGATAGAAGCACATTCGTCAGTTGCACCGACGAAAATGATCCTGCTTCAGCTGTTGCACGTGCTATGCCTTTTCGTGGTGCCGAGCAGGTCCTTTATACAAGTTTCTCGTGTGAATCTTCGACGACAACTCATTCCCAAGTCAGCGACCAGAAAGTCAGACTTTGAGGATAATCGCATCACCTCCTTGCTTTTCCTTGTAAGTTATGACGGAGGGAGGTTCACGGGTTGGAGTGCTGCGAACAGCTTGGCAAATCAGACTGGCTTTGTCAGGAGTGTTGAAGGAGTCCTACGGTCGAATCTATCAAGACTATTTGGTGATGTGGATGAGTCCAGAATAGTCGTCGAAGGTTCAAGCCGAACAGATAAAGGTGTTCACGCTAGAGGAATGGTCGCACAGGTATACTGTCTGTCGCCGGATTGGGAAACAACCAAAACGGCGTCACTGATTCCAGGAAAACGACTTCCCCACCCAAGTAGCGCATTTGACGATAGTTGCTTCATCCCCTTTCGAATGCCGCCGAGCAGCCTGATTCACGTGTTGAACCGAATGCTCCCCGACGATGTTTCAGTCCTAGGCGTTTGCCCTTCGCCATTACAACAACACCGCCCCTTCCACCCGACCCTTGATGCACAGAACAAGACTTACCAATACAGGTTCTCTTTTGGACCGACCCCCGACCCGAGTCAATGGCGTCGAACCTGGCACGTGGGAAATGATTTCGATGTGTTGAGCCTGGATGCTGCGTGCGCTGTACTACAAGGAACACATGATTTTCGTGCATTTCGCGGCGCTCCTAGGGGCAAAGATGATCGGCGAAAACAACTGAAAGAGAGCACAATTTGTACGTTATTCAGTGTTTCGCTTGAAAGAGACACAGCGCCATGCCCTATTCCGGGCTTACACACTTATCAACTCAGTGTGACCGGCGATCGATTCCTCTACAAGATGATCCGATTTTTAGTTGGAAGTCTGGTCTCTTTGGGCCTGGGACAGATAAATGACGATGATATTGCGCATGCTCTGGAAACGGGTTCCTTTGATCCTCGGCGGAGGCCATCTTGTGCACCTGGAAACGGACTCCTTCTTGCTGATGTTGCATTCAAATCTGACCTCAACTGGTTGCGATAGCAAAAATGGACCGACGACCTACCAATTACGTTGTTATAGTGTCTCGTAGACCGTGAGCACTGGAGTATACTCTTAACCAAGTACCTGGTACAACCAACAAGCAATTCGAGGACAAGAGGTCGGTATTCCGCGCTCACGAATTTGATGGCTTCGCGACGGAACCGTAGGTGGTTAACGCTAAATGGTTAGTGTATGTCAAACCCGTCAGCATAGACCAGGTTTAACCTAGCTTACAAACAGCAGAATAGCTTTGTTGATGAGGCCTACCGGTAGTGCGGAGCCTGACATGCTTGGAACTTCTTATATCTCTTTCGTCGGCTAACATTCGGCATCTTGGCACAGGGTTTTCAATTTCAACACTAACTGCAGCCGCTGTTTTCGCCCGAAGTTCTATTCGTTTCGATAATTCATGACAAACGAAAGCACTGTCTGTCAACCACATGGAGCTCTTGTCTGCGGCTACTAAACCGTCTTGAGGGACTCTAATTGATGCGATTGTGGCATCAGAGTGGAGGGGAAGACGAAGCTGTGAACGACAAGGAACAGGACGAAATGGCCCAAGCCGAAGGACACGCTCGATGCATGAACAGTAATGGACGAGCTGGTCGCAAGAGACGAAAGGGTGGGGATGGCGAAGTGATGCGCTGACTACCGAAGACGCTGCTCGCAAGATTTCTCGCAAAATCAAATATGACGCCGCGGCGTGCTGTTCTCTGGCAAAGGTGGATTTTCGATCGCAGGAATCGAAAGTCGCGAACCTGATCAAACAGAAGATTCTCTCGGTTTGAATTTTACCTTCGGTTACAATGCTGTGTTGACGCAAAACAATCCACAATTTCGATAGGATAATTCTGATCTATTAGCTATGGCGAGCATAAATCAATCACACTATCTCGAGAAGGCTCTGATTGTTTGCGCTTAGGAGGTGAAATTTCCATGACGGAGTCATCGGTTGTCCAACAAACGACATCCGCATTTTTTTGTTGCGTCTTCAAAGGAGTGACCTTCATGAAAGAGTCATCGGTGTCAGACAAGTACAGGATTTCACCATCAGGGCTAGGCTTGGCGATTACACAATTGTCAAGGGATTCGAAAGTCGCTCGCTCTGTTGTCGATCTAGGCTCCATTTTTGGAGGCGCCAGAAGTTCGTCGAACGAATCGATGCTAAGATCGTCGTGCTCATAGATGCGCAACCCTTGAAGACTTCTTGTGATTTGACTCGATTTTGGATCAGTATCGTCCTCGTCTGACGAGAACTCCTCACTCTCAAAGGAGGACCCATCACGATCAATCAGGGCATCACAGCGCGGACAAAGACCGTCACCTTCGTCTGAGTGCACATCGCTGCAAATGCCGTGCATTTGTCGCAAGCACTCGGGACATGCCACAAATTGTTCCTCAACTTGGATAGGTCGGGAACACAATATGCAATCCAACGGAATTGATCGATCTAGCCTCTCAATTATTTCCTCTTCCTCCTCCAGATGACTTTGTTTCTTGTTTCCACGTTCTTTCCAAAAGAGCATTTCTTCCAAGGATCCAACCTGGACGGAGCGCACTCGCTCAGGCAAATCGAGGCCAGATTCTAATTTGATCTTCTCAAACGACGCCTTGGTCTTTTCATCAAAAAAGTATATTGTCAAATCGGAAGCATCCACATACGTATCTTCACACTCTGTCACTAGCGTTTTCAAAATACTCAATTGACCAAAGACACCTCGTTTACTCTTGAGCTTCTTGGCTTGTTGGTCTCCCAAGGCACTCCGCACGGCAATAGACTTGTCACAGTGTTGCCAGGCCCATTCGAATTGCAACCCCGCTCGTTGGGTTTGAAATCCGTGTGCACGATACAGGCGAACTGCCATGGTCGACCCGATCGTCTAGTTCGCCGCGCTCCACCTGCCTTCAAAACGCCATTGTGTTGTCGTATGCGACGGTGTGGGTCGGTCTACGTTGCGTTGGTTGAAGTAGAAGTGGACGTTCCATTGAAAGAATGTATTCGAACATAGTAGGCAATGAGTAACATATGACGGAAATTAGGATAGGCCTTTGGTAACGCAGTCACAATAACTTACAGTAAAGCCCACATACGTTTTGACTGGATGATTGGGATCCAAGGAATTCAGCAAGTAACAATGAAAATGGGAGCTGACAATAGTTCGCTTTTGTCGTTTTGGGGGAGATGAAGAAATCATTCGTAAATGATGCAGTGGATTCAAGGAATGAACACGCCCGGCAAAGAGAAGCATGTGAACAATAGCGAGTTTCATCCCTCAGGGCGTTTGGTCATGGTTCATGGTCGTTCCAATTGCCACCTTCGTCGCAGTGTCGCAGGTCAGTTGGTCAGATCTCTCATCTCTCAGCGTACTAGTAGTACTGTACACTGGTATTCCAGCATTTGGAATTTGGAGTCTGGTACAGTCATATCATACGTCATATGAATATGTGAATTATGTGATATGTGGTATTCATACATCCATGCATATAAAATTGATATAAGTACTTTTGAAATCATCATCATCAGTCATTATGACACATTAGAGTTCACGCCTTGTGCCTTCTCTTCTTGTCAATTTCTGAGCACTATACTAAGTGAGGCATTAGACCTTGTACTAGCTAAGGTTCTCGACGTCAGATTGCCAGGGTAGAGTATTCAATCTATCTTAGCTTTCAACTTTCGTTAACCAGATCACTATCGAGTTCGTAACCATGGCGATGCAAGAGCTCACCCAACGAATCCATATCCAAGCTTTCCACGGACGAGCCGAATACAGATACCTTGCCGGACTCCCACTCCACTTGCGCCATTTCGACATGCGGTGATAACTCCAACAAGTTTCGGACAGCCGATTGGCATCCTTCACATCCCATATTGTGAACGACAAATTGTCGTTCAACCCATTGTTCTTTCATCGATGGTGAGACCGTGAGACTATGTCGAATGATAGGATGTGAGCTGTCCCAAACCTCCAGGATCTCAGGCAGGAACATGAGCGCCATTGTCACTAGAGTCGCACGCAACATTTTCCCTCTCCGCTTGGAAGGAGTATTGTACCAACACAGACCGAGCCATCCAAACGTGATTGTGCGAAGAAACGGACGCGGGGGGCCCAATAGTTTGTTGAAACCAGCGCAACCAACATGAATCACGTTGAACCAGCTCAAGGCGTTCAATAGCAGCTGCAACAGACAGCAGCTTGAACTCAAGAGACCCGCCACCACACCTCGTTTGAGATTATCATCCTTCATTTCTTCCTGCAATAATGACTCATTCTTTGGTGCCGTTTCATCTTTGTTCTTAATCTCCATGCTTCTCGTCACCGTCAGGGTTGCCACACGATGAAATATTCACTTCTCGCGTTTTATTCCGCAACGGCAGTGTCAAGATCCATCGCATTTCAAGATCGATTTGAGCAATGAGATCTACCAAAAATCCATATCAGTACCTGGTACGACTGTGCCAGTGCATTCTACGAGAGTGTGGTTGACTACCAGGTACTTGTAGTACGTTCCGCCGTACGAATTATGAAACCACGCTGATGTTTTATTCTTCCGGTACTGGAGTAGCACCACCTGCTCTACTAATAATGAAAAGTATCTACCGTATGATAGAAGCCTTGATGCCAATTTAGAGTACATCGGGAACATCACATCGGTGCTCACTCCTCACCTATTATACGATAGAACCACCAAGTGGCGCTGTCTACCGGTAGAAACTAAACAGCAGTGTAGGGCGCAGGACGAGAAGAGAAATCTTGCAGCTAGAGGTCGTTAGACTTATTTCTTCTTGTTTCCCGTCTTCGATTTGTTGATCGCGCGCTTCTTGTCCTTTTTCTTGATCTTTGTTTTGCGTTTTTCCCCTGTCGATTCCTTTACAGTCTTTTTATTGGCCTTTCGCATCTCTCGGACAGCTCGCTTTTCGGCTTCCAATTGTTCAGCACTTCTGGGAACCTTGACAAATCTTGGACCGTCTTCGCTATCCTCTTCGGAATCGACATCAGATTCGTCGCAACTTTCGTCGTTCGATTGTTCGGCGTCGCTCTCCCCATCGTCGTCGTCAAATTTAACAATTTTGGCCACTTTGGCTTCACCAGGCTCGTCTTGTTGAACTTTATCAGGCTTGCCATTTAGAATGGCTTGCACAGATGTGCCCTCATCTCGCCCGGTTTTGCGTGCCACTGCCTTGACAACATCTACGTTTCCCGTCAGAGCGGCCACCGCGTGTGCATAGGTATCCTCCACGTCACCCTCGGCCAATTTCCGAATCTCGTGTTCAGCCACTTGATTAAGACTACGCGGTAAGAACTGACTCATAAAGACAGCTTCATCAACAGCTTCTTGTTGAGTCGCCTTTCGACGATCATCTTCGTTGGTGGAGCTCAACCTTGCCGACGTCGATTCAACGTGTTTCATAATCTTGTCGAGACAATCCGATTCGGCCTCGTCATTCTCCAGGGGTGCTGTAACGAATTCAAACAATTGACGCGTTGTCATTACATCCAAACCACCGGTTTTGCGAAAGAAATCATTAACATTGGCAGCATCTTTGCGCAAAAAGTCCAATGCCGAAGGGTGATCGGTCTCCACCGATTGAGACACATCAATCACAAACACTTCATTGTTGTGCCATAAAAGATTGTATTCGCTCAGATCGCCGTGTACAAGTTTGCATTTTTGATACATGTCTCGCATAATTACAACCGTCTGGACGTAGGCCTCGCGCATACGACGTTCAGTCAACGTGGCATCTTTCAGTCGGGGACTTGGCCATCCACCTTGGCCGAGAAATTCCATGATGAGCACATGAGACTTGAGCAAAATGGGGATAGGACACTTGATACCAGCCGTCGCTAAGCGACGATAATTTCTCATCTCCTTTTCGGCCCAGACTTTGACCATTTTCCGCGGGTTGCTTTTGCAGTATCCACGTCGCCAACGATGCTCTCCAGAAACATACTTATCACGATCTTTAAAAACCAGAATCGATGTCTTATAAATCTTGATTGCATACTCCGTGATACCCGTAGCCGATTCCGGAAGAGCCGGTCCACCTTTGTGTTGTGGTTGCAACTGCTGCGCCACTGGCCCTCCCTTGTGTTGTTGTTGTCGTTGTGCCGCTGTATTGGTGCGTCCAGCCTTGGCATAGTACACGTTGGCTTCCTTCCCAGTACTGAGACAGCCATCAATAAGTTCCAAAAACCCGCTGCTCAAGAGTCGAAAGAGCAACAACCGGGTCCGAGGATCCATACACTGTTCCGAGGTGGCGCGATCGTCGCGACCCGTATGAGAAACCTGTTTGGAGGATTCCATATCTTGCATTTTTGATACCGAGTTTGAAACTGAGTGCGAGAGATTCATGTTTGTGTTTGATTGACCTTTGGTGGTGATGGTCAAAGACATGGACCCCCCTCCACCGACGAGTTCGTCCTCGAGGTCATCGTACATAAAGTCATCGTCGTCATCAACATAGTCGTCATAGTCTTCTTCATACATTTGCTGAATAGCATCTTTCTTCAAGGGAACTGGAGGTTCTTTCACGATTTCTTTCTTTGTATTTGAAACGGGAACGATGGCTGGCTTGGTGGTTGCACTCATCGGTTTTGGTACCTGAACGGTCTTGGCAGTTTCAGTCTTGGGTGCGTACAACGTTTCAATTTTCACAGGATTTACAGCCACTTGGACAGCATTCATCCTTACGCGCATCATCTCAATGAACGCGGTCTCGTCATCATCGTCTGCATCGTCAAACTGTCCTGGATGGATTGCAGCGGCCATCGTGACGACCAAGTTAAAACTTGAACTTTTTAGGTTTGAGGAGTTTCGAATGGTGGCTGGACAATTTCGGACGACAACAGACGCAGGTACAGTATCTGAGAAACGTGACTTGCCACTTGCCACCCGCCGGTACACAGCATGACACACTGGTATGCAACCCGCAAAACCGGTATGCCAAAAAACATCGTTTCTAAATCGTTGCACCATAGGTCCAGCACCAACAATGGCTGTTTTGCGAGATCTGAATTGCATTCATTTGTTTGGACACTTGTCTCAACATTGCAAAACTGCAACATTCAGTGTTGCGCTTCTGCAGTTTAGTTGCTTCCTAGTACTGCGCGAAACCCA
Organism: Fragilaria crotonensis; assembly: GCA_022925895.1. Lineage (NCBI taxonomy): Eukaryota > Bacillariophyta > Fragilariophyceae > Fragilariales > Fragilariaceae > Fragilaria > Fragilaria crotonensis. The sequence continues at coordinate 21,313 of JAKSYS010000620.1, read as the reverse complement.
CCAACCAGTCTACAAATATCTGTTGAATCTGGTAGCCAATCAACGATCCCAGTACAATGGCCAACCACGGCAATTCCTGGAGAACGAGCTCCTGCCGACCCTCCAAAATCGCTTGAAATGGGACGAGTGAAGTTGTCTGCGCAAAATCTGCCATGGACCGTTCTACATTTTGATCCTTTACCGAAAAGACGGTCCCCACTGACCCTTCGTTCCGGACAAGTCGTAAATCTTGAGCATAACATCCGGCAAGACTGTAGAGTGCCAGAATTCCAAACAGTGCAAACTCTCGATCGTGTCCTCCCAAAGTCCATGCCGTTGCCAAGGACCATGGAATAACGGGAAGTATGAGTGGGTGTCGGGTAATGCGAGTCAGGCCGTAGGGTTGGAGTTTGGTGGCATCGACGCGGACCACGTTGATAATGTTATTCGTCTTCTTGTTATTACCTTTGCTGTCGGGTGTTATTGTTTTGTAGACGGGAACAAGGGAAAGCGGTGAAGGATTGACAAGGGAGCCAATGGCACATCCAATGGCAAGAGCTGCGATCAAATGGAGGATCAGGTCTTGCGAATACTGGTTCCCCATGATGTCTAGCATTATTGGTTGGTAGGATGTTGGTTGTTGTTGATGAATTGACGTCACGTACGCTCGAAATGCCGACCCCAAAGTAGCGAATGAAACAACTGTGTATACCATTCGATAGAGCTGTCGACCTGCAATTTCGGCGGTGGGGAAAATTTCCTGTCCGGCTTCATCTCCAGGCCAAATTTCATCGGGGAGGGTCCAGCCTCGACCGACGAGTCGTAATTGTACGTCGGCAAAGTTTCCAATCGAATGAATAAGTCGATTGCGGATCGCCGACATGCCAATATGAAGTGATGAAAAAGCCAAGGTCCATGCTGCAATTTCTGTCGCCGAGGTTGATTCAGCAGCTGTATTCAATACAGAAAGCAATTGTAATGCAGTTCCTGCTCCACCGGCATCTTCTAGTACTTGTGATGGATCGGTTCCGCGCCAAATCGACAAGTTCTTGTTCCTCCACTTCGAACCATGGCTTGTTGCACGGGACAACGCCAGAGACTGATGAGGTACAAATGCATGTACAGTTAAAGCCACCAGCAGCACCAGAAACACCTCAAACATAGCAGTTATGCGTATCATCGTAGCTACAACCGCCAGTTATACTGATTGCTAATTGTGTCATGATCTATGATTCATTCATTCATGGATTCATGATGAATCATGAGAGTCACAATGATTCACATGATTCATGATCATGATTGATTCCTTGTACTCTAGTACTCGTATTGTAGAATTCCAGGACGATTGACAAGAGAAAGGGGAGCCCCCACAGTCACATATATATTATGTACTGTACTTGTACGACAGTATCATGTATATCCATAATCCATATGTATGACATGTGTACTGTACTACTAGATGTTAGATATATTAGATACGCTATAGCCTGGTACCTGGTACTAGCAGTAGTACAAGTACCCCAGTATGACACACCTGGAGTACACCTGGTACAAATTGCACTGACGTATCTCCAGTCACGAGTCACGAGCCCTTGTTCGGCGCCTCCAGTCGTAGCGGTGTAGCAATACCGATACGGTAGTTCTGCGATGACCGATGACCCAGGAATGTGTGAGTCCGAAGTATCACACATCACAAATCACATAACACATATCACACATCATTACACAAATTCCGCTTGCGACAACACTGGTCATCAACACTTTGTCATGGTGTCTGAGTGATATGATACACCATAAGTCAGAGGTGGCGGGTCGCGGATGGCATGAGCGTTGATGGAGAGAAGATCAACGTCAATCGAAAGGCAACGATTGCGATTGAGCAAATTGTCCAAGCATCTGATGTGGCGCATACAATATGGACCATGGCATATTGCATCTATGTCATTTAGCATTACTTCCGGCTGTTCGTTCCCTTGTATTCTCTCGCCAAGTAGATTCCTAATGGCATTTGAATGTAAATCGCCGTTTCATCATGCTCTCCATAGTGCTCAATAATATCTCGAACGAACCACGAATCTTCCTCGCGGTAATACTGTTCCTCTTCTCGATGTTGTATAGTGACATTTCTAGATATGGTCGCCATGCTATGTATCAGGAATTCATGCAGCCATAAATGTTTTGCCTTGGTTTGCTGTGCCAATTGATACAGTTGCTTCCCATGCATGATTGGATACTCGTGCCACGATGCATTCGCATTCGTTGCTGCATCCTGTTCGACAGCCGTCCACCCATGGAGAATTAATTTGGGATGATACAACTCGTTCAATTCTAGCACGACTTGTACTTTGTTGGGTGTCATTTGATCGTCAGCATCAATAAAGGATATGACATCCCCCTTGGCATGTTTGGCACATTCATTTCGTGAGACCGATTGCCGTTGCAGGGCAGAGCGGCACTTGATGGTCAATGTCGTTAATGATGATACTGTTGTGGTCGCGGTTTGAATGGTTTGACATAAATCCTCAGAAACGCCCGAGATAATCACAATAACTTCTGTTGGTGGTTTCGTCTGACCATGAATGGATGCCAGGAGACGCTGAAGGTCGCCTGTTTCGTAGTCCTTGAGAATGGCAGGTACACAAATGGAAATGGTAGTTTCGTTGTTTTGCGAAAGCGAATCGGTCAGTACTGGTCTTGCGATTGCGAGCTGGTGATTGCCGATGGGAAGCAGCGTACTCCGAGTATCATTTTGTTCAGTCAACGTCTGCGATGTCGCACTTGAACTTGTACTTGCGGTATTGAGAGGATACGTGATGAGGTGGAGTGCGCCAACAATAACAACAATTCGTTTCACGATTAGAAAGGAATTCCGCCGCTTCGTGTGGTGGTCTTTGAACTTGTGGACTGATTTCATGGCGAGATGAGTACTGTACTCCGTACTGCGCTTTTAAAAGAAAGAACAGAGCGAGTTAACATGGAGCGAGGGAGAGATGAGAGACATGTCATGCCGTTATACCCTCACTTTTGATTTGTTCGATGGTCATAAAACAGTACTGTAGTACTATGGTACTACTACCTGGTAACAGTACAGCTACAATAACACAAACTCGTGCAGGCTTTGGAAAGCTCTATCAGCTATATATGTGTATGCATAGAGCACAATATATGACATATGCTACAGCACCTGGAACCTGGTACGTACTGCATACCAGCAGAATTCACATTTTACGGAACTGCAGTATAGAAGTGCAGTTGTACCGGGTAATGCAGTACTACAGTACCTTGTGCTGCTGGGTTTGTCTAAAAGTGAATGCACAATGCACAGACTGGAGTGCGGTATCATACCAGGCATACCTGGTATTGTATGGTAGACATAAAATGATACAGCAACACATAATACATAGTGCAAAGAGGGCCTGCATCGCTCCCTGTACATATGACATATGTAGGGGTCCGATTAGGTTTCACCAATTTGACGTCAGCGCCCACGTCACAGTACTGATGTCTTCACGTTCAACGTACTGACATACAGTACTACAGTAAGACAGTAACACACTGAGAGCATCCTGATTGGTACGCGCTGACGTCAAATTGGTGAAACCTATAAATAATCGGATCTACCGGTAGTCCTGCACACGCACAACACTACCAGTACGACAGTACGGAGTTGCTGTACTTTTAACTTTTTCAGTAGAAATTGATATTGTTGCAGCTCCATGAGTTTGACAAACGCAGCAATCTTCTTCGAGCATATCCCGCCCATCCACTTTTGACGAGCATCTCAGCTGAAAGAGAATCACGCAATCGCTTCGTGACGGGAGGAGCGCGTCGACTACAAGGACCAAGGAACTACCCAGCAGCTTTCTACTAAGATTCCGATTCGGCGACCTGCTGCCACTGGAGAGCGGCGAGCCCCGGCCCTACCGACGACGTCTCCAGTCAGCGCGTCCCGTCAGGGCGATTCATTTATGCAGAATCTGCCAATGAAGCGGTTGTCATTCCTTACTCATCTCGTCTTAGCATTGTTCGCGATCGAGTTGCACTCATCTTGACAACGGCCTCGATTGGCATAAACCATCCGGAAGACTGGGGCCAACGTGACACTGCCAACCAATTCTATAGTTGTGGTCCGACAGCCAATCGTGGGAAAACTCTCATTTGTCGACATTCCCGCGTCATCAGGGCTCATCTCGGAGAGAACATCACTCGCATCACCTTTGAGTCAAATGGGGTTACTGTTGATGGAAAGCTGACGGCGGAATCGGCGACTTGTAGCATAAGGACGCCTGTGACAATCCCTCGTTATAGTAAGCGACCGAGTCGCGCAGTCACAAACGTTCCTCCATCAGAGTTCAAGGGTATCTCAGTCACTGGGCAGATCAGCCTCCACGGTGAGCGCTTCTTCCGCACCTTGACCCGTCTTGCCTTGACGTTTAATCCTGGTGATGCTATCCTGATGCTGCAACACAGCGTGAACTGGGAACCAGGACAGACGATTATCCTCGTGTCGACGGCAATGAAAGATTCGCGCGAGTGGCATAGGAACGAAGAACCAACTGTGAAGAAGGCGAATCTTTTTCCGGAAACAGGTGTTTGGTCAGCTGTTTACTTGTAAAGCCCGACCTGTATCAACACATCGCCAACACTGCATACCAGGGGGAGGTAGTGCTTTTGACTCGATCCTTGAAGATTCAAGGAAAACTAACGTCGGGGTCGTATTGATCGGAGAAACCACATTCACACGATCCCGACGTATGTCCCACAGGTTACGTTCAGACTGGATCGATGCTTGCAGCTTGACTTCCAATCCGAAGATCAAGAGATATGCCGATGGCAGTTTGAGGACGGTCGGGTCGAAGAGTTGTAGTTCTCCTCCTTGATTCAGGCGCACCAGCATTTTGTGATTATATAGATAGATAAAGCGTAGGAATAGTAGGAATAGGAAAGAGTCCCTACATAGACTTGATGTCCTACTTGCGATCAGTTCAACAGAAAATGTCGGATTCTTTTTCGTAGAAGTTGCATTGTTTGAGCTGGCCTGTCTCCCTGATACTCTACGGGTGGGTTGCATGGTTCAGGACATCAACACCTTTTGCGCTTGCCAACTGCTGCCGTATGTTGACATGTTAAAAGCAGCAGTGCATCGAATGCTGGGCATTCGTCACGAGAAAAGAAACAATCTAGCATACATCATGAATTGCCAAGGTTGGCATTCGTCACGAGAAAAGAAACAATCTAGCATACATCATGAATTGCCAAGGTTGGTGGGGTGCGTTCCAACTACCTCCCTCTGGATGTATTGGGGACAAAAGTCGAGATCGTTTGTGATCTGGGAAACTTGGCATGAAGTTCATCCCAGTGTACCAGAAACATGTCCGCGAAAGGATAAAGGATCCTACCGGTGAGTGACAGCGATTTGACCCGACAGAAGCTCTCCACAAACACGATATTGCCCTCACAGAGACCCAAAACTCGTGCCAACAGTGTAGCTCCAGCCACTGGAATACAAGTTCCCGGACCGTTACAGAGTAGCAGAGCAGGACGGGTCTTGAAAACAATCCACAAGGAGAATATCATGGCGTACAGCGTGGAAGCAATGGCGGTTACATAAGACTGACCAACCTCTCGACTTCTGGGTATAAAGTAGGTTTCGGACGGCAACCTCCCTCCGAACGCATCGATTCGTCGTTCGCTCGTGTCATCGGTTGTAGCAACAATATAAATTAAGGGCCGTAAATTTTCGGATTCAAGTGCTGGATCATTTGAAGCATCTCCGTCGTGTGACCACCGGATCCCAGTACAACCAAAGTTTTGATAGGAAGTTTCGCTCTCACGGGTCGTTCTTTTGCATTACGGTTGTTCTGGACTGATCTCAGCACCTGATACGATCGAGCGAGGAAGGCGATGATAGCGAGGAAAAGAAGAAGCATCCTGCAGTAGCTGCTGCTTGCTTTTGCAGCAGCTATGACTATGGAGACGGGGGAGGTGACGGGGGGCAAGTTGGCTGCGTCCTGGTTGTTCCTCGTTCCTGCGAATGCAAAGCTGCAGCGATTCGGAGCAGTGCGGAACGCTCACCTATCGGACCCTCTCCACTCTGCACTAAAGGAGGAACCATGCAGTATAGACGTTAACAGTGACATACTCCAGTACTGTAGCCGTTACTCGCAACTCAAACTTGCGCTATGTAGTAGGATGAAGTAAAGTAGGAACTGTCGTATGAATACTGTCGCAGAGTCGTAGAAACGACGAAGTTAAAATGCCAGTTAATCGGACTTTTCCTGCGACCAAGAGTCATAGGCGACGACCCACAATCAAATGTCACATTCGTAAGCATACACAACATATCAAAGGACTATACAGTCGTGCTGCGAACATTTGTCACCGAAGACCTGTGATCTGAACCATGTCATCGAACAATGGCAGTGTTGGCGCATCACCTGAGTTGAACATGAGGGAGATGGGTCAACTTTGTTTGAACGATGCTCCAGCGAAATATTCGTCCGATGAAACATCGAATTCAAATTTCATGCTCATTGAGCATTCCAATGCACCTCAGAACGATTTTGCTCCTAGAAGTAGTGCGCCGTCGGAGACACAGACATCATTTTCGGATGAGCTGTATTCACAGCACCCGGTGCCTGTGCCAGATTTTTACGCCGACGAGTCAGAGCCTCGTGATGATGAACCAGAACAATCAAGTACCCAATCGAACTCTCCGAACGGTGCAACATCTGGCGTTTCTCCAGAGCTCCAAGAGAAGGAACGCACGTATCTTGGTCCAGAAAACGATGCCCCACAAGATGGAGCATCCTATTTGGAACCAGTCTCATCGCATGGCTCACAGAATGGTATGCGACCAGATGCCATACCTTCGCAGGGACGACCACCTCTGAACAACGACAACAAACACCTGTTCGTCCCTGAACTGAAATTCCAGAATGGCAATGCTGATTATCAGCAACAACTAAGCAATGGATATGCTCAGCATCAGCATCCTGACCATGTTGCTCTGCAACTTAGGATATTTCAACAACAGCAGCAGCAGCAACAGCAAGGGGACGTTGGATGGCAGCGCTCGCCTCAAACAACCACCAGCACCAGCAGCAACAACAATAGAAACGCTCAACAGAGAGCATCATCAGCAACACCAGCGACCGAGCTCCCGACTCGGCAGGTTCGTTTTGACCCCAACACACACACACCGACACCGTCTGCTAGCAGTCATACACGGAAACAACAACAACAACCTCGAATGTCCCGTCGTACACAACAACCTCCAAATGGTGCACAAATGATGAACTACTCTCAACCACGACACCAACAAAATCCACAGCCCCAGCCGCCGCGGAAAAGACAATCTGTGTATGATGTTCTCATCATTGGAGGCGGTGTTGTAGGACTCGCAGTCCTACGAGCTGCAACCTTGCAGGGATATCGGTGCGTACTCGTAGAAGCGGAAGCCGATTTGCTCCGAGGAGCGAGTTCGGCCAACAGTGGGATAATCTGTACTGGAGTCGATGCGGCAATCGGAACACTAGAGAGAGCGCTTATTCGAGACTCTATTTCTCAAATTCGACCCTTTCTCAAGACGCATCGAATACCATATCGTGATTGTGGATCCTTGGTTTGTCAGTGGGATTGGGATAATGTGGGTCGAGATAAAAGGTATAATTGCCCTCTCGCCAAAGTACTGGCAGAATCTCATGATGCAGGCGATTTGGACGCAAGGAAGCTCAATGCAAACGAGTTAGGGAATTTGGAGCCTAATATCTCACCACTGTGCGTTGGAGCAGTGCACATTCCTGGTGAGATAGTAGTTGATTCATGGCTGTATTCGATCGCCTTGGCAGCCCACGCGCGAGAGAATGGGGCTCAAATCCACACCAATTTTGAATATGATGCGGAAAATTCTTGGTTTGACGAAAACGAACGCGTGTGGAATGTGCGCCGAAAGACGGACAAGGATCACTTGACGCCTGCGCATCCCCCGGAATTGCTTCGTGCCACGGCAGTTGTTAATGCCACTGGCATTGTTGCCGATCTGGTGCAGGCCGCAACGACTGGTGTCAACCCCCCGCATTGGCGAGCAGCTCCGCGACGAGGACAGTATCGAGTCTTTTTGGCTGACAATTACACTCACATTACTCGCCCGATACAACCAGTGCCGACACAACGAACAAAAGGAATATTCTTGTATTCAAGTTTGTACGATCACATTGTGGTTGGACCCACCGCACAAGATCAAGAATCTAGATTTGATAGACGTATTGATCCTGCAGTTGCGGACGATCTTACTGGCTTTGCCCTTCGCATCATTCCTGATCTTGATCCGAATGTACAGCATGTTGGCGAATACGTCGGTATTCGCCCTGCTACGGATTATCGAGATTATCAGATATGTATGACACCTCAGAGAAATTGGATTGTTGCAGCGGGAATTCGATCGACTGGACTGACTGCTAGTTTGGGCATTGGAAGGCACATAACGACCCTTCTGCAATCCATTCTTCCATTTCCCACGCCTCCTCGATCGATCCGAACATCGCCCCTCCCTTCCATGCAAGAATTAGTGAAACACTACAATTCGAATAGTGAGGGCAATGTACTGATTCACGGATACTTGTGTAAGTTGTCCTATCTCGAATAGTGATGCTCCTGAATTTTTTGGTTTTACTTTATAAGTTTGCGATATCATCATCTTCTCACACTTACACGACCTCTTTTTTCGCAAATCAGATCGTGTGACACACCCTCTCACCCAAATGGGATTCGAAATGAGAACTGGTATAGCATCAGTAGCTCGAAGATGATTAGAGGTATCCTATTGTTCATCATGACATCACTCCTTCCATGAAAAGATGTGTCTCCCTTGCAACGCGTAATGGATTTAATCTCAGAAAAGTTAACAATACTACTTGGCAGGAGTACCCTTCTTGTCCACATCCTTATTGGATTCACGCAATCTGAGATGCACCTTCAGCTCATTCTTGTCAAATTCTTCTTCGTCCCCATCGTCATAGTCAATCTGCCAAAGCCCTTCCCTTGGGTCGTAACTGCTGACCGTACCAAAGAAAATTTGGCCCTCAAAGTACTTGGCGACCCGACGATTGATAACTCGTGACGGATCAATGGATAAGTCTGCATCAGGATCCTGATCCTTGGTTTTCTTTGATTTCGGGGTTGTGGGGGTCGGTGCCTCTTTCGATTTTCGTTTGTTCGACGTTGCCGCGGGAGTAGTTGGCTTCACTGGTTTGGCAGCAGGAGTGGTTGGCTTCACTGCTTGGGCGACAGGAGTGGTCGGCTTCACTGGTTTGGCAGCCACAGGAGGAGTTGGCGTCTTCTTTGGCTTTGGTGCGGAAGCAGCAATCGCGGCTGAGGCGTATCGATGAGAATTGGCATGTTCTTGTACTTTGCGGTTGCTAAGTTCCAAATCCCTCGCCGCGTCATGGGCAAGCACTTTCTTTACGGCAATCTTCTTGGCAATGTCATCATTAGGGGTTTTTAAGTGCTTCTCGCCCACTTGCGAGTACAACGTCAAGGCGGCTGTGTACGACCATTAGCTAGGTAAACGGACAGCACACCACCGAGCACCAAATGATACAACAAGCACTTACCATGAATCTGGACTACGTCCATCTCCTCTGCGTCAGCGTCATCATACAGCACTAGATACTGTCTCGACGTGCTGTTCTTGATCCGAATAGTCGCAGCGATTGTTCCTCTGTATACTCGATCACCATCGTCGTCCGACAGTTTGAATTCCTTTGCCACTCGACAACCCAGGAGCTTCTTGTCATGCTCGTGGAACACGGTCGTCTTGAACTGCCCAGCCTTCATAATTAACGCCGCAGCAACTCCGTGGGAAAAAGCTGCTTGTTAACGACAATCTCAGGGAATGATGTCGGGGCGGCTCTCAAGAAGATTATTGTCATTCACCTTGAGCAAGCTTTCAGAATCCTCGCATCTCCGCCGGTAAGGATAATTTTGGGAATTGTATTATTGGGTTGGCCTTGTGGCCGCGTAACATCGGTACTAGTAGAAACTCCGTTTTCATCGTTGCTTCCCGTGACTTCTTCGTTCGATCCTTTAGCATAAACGTCATCAAAATATCTTTTGACCACTTCACGAAGATAAAGCCAATTTCCTTCAAGAAACTCGCAACCACAGCATCCTGTGTGTTTCGCAAGAAGAAGCCTAATGGTTCATTCTTATCAATCATACTCTGCGCGGCTTTCAACATTTGTTCTGGATCCTGCACGCTGACCATCCCCGGTGCCTTTTCCAGTGGTTGGCCAGTGTTCGAAACAACAGGAGTCCTGCCGTGATGCCTCCGCCGACAATGTGTCCGTTCCGATCGCAGGCAGTATACGTCAAGGACGTTCCACCATCAATGACCAAGGCTGGAAATCCCCATGCCTTTCCCGCGGCACGCATACATGCCAATCGGTCCATGCCCATGGTCTCGTACCGGCCTTCCGCTTCGGTAAAGAAATCGTCAGGTTGCAGCACGAAGAGACGACATGGAATGTCGGAAAAGAGCCAAGCGACACCTTCGGCATGAGCCGAATTGGTGGAAATCAAGTAGACAGTCAAGAGCGATGCGGAACGGCTTAGACTCTTTTCAAGTGCCAGTTGTTTAGTCCCGTCATTCATGTTCTCGGAGCCAAAAACAACGCTCCTGGCGAGCTCAGGCATGTAACGGCAAAGTGCAGCTGCGGGTAATTCATGTCCATTTGCATTTGCGTTGGTATTTATTGTGTATGGTTCCGTTCTGGGAGAGTGGAGAGAAAGGCACGGGTCAGATGAAGAAGTACAGTACGAAACAACTTGAAAAACAAAGTTGCGCCCAAAATCATTTGCCTTCGTAGCCGTCCGTATCAATCCTACGACTTACGACCAGGCTAGAGTTGGCACGAAACTCCTCCCTGCACCATCATGGAGAGCCCACTTGAGTGTGGAGTTGCCGCACACGACACTAAAAATCTTCTCTTCAAGAGGATGAGGAAGAGCGTCTGGCCATATTGTATTTGCCAATTTCACGACCTTCCTCGATGCTCTCTCCGTCTCAACAACTACCATGGCGAACAAATTTGGGCTTTATGGTGTAACGAAGAAGTATCTTTGTGGTGGAGTAACTCGCAGGCTCGCGGGTTTGGCTTATAGCCTTAGTTTCAGCACTGTACGCTGTCCACTACTGTATTATGGGAAAACTACTGTACCGTTATGTTAGTATGCAAGATACACCATCAACGGAGGACCTTCGCAGGGGACAAAGTGGATCCATTCAACAACAGCAACGACTGGCTTGCTAGTGATGTACTCGGAGTAATATGCTAAGCTTCGATGTCGGTGCAAATACTCCATTGCATTTTATCATGAGGGTGGATCAAAGTTGAAACAACAATCCATCTGATCCCACGTCAACCGTCGAAGGACTTCAAGGGAATAGTTCACCTAATTAGCCTTCTTGATTTAATTTGTCAACTCTAAATTTGTTTGTATACCAATGATAACAATGCACGCGTCCAACGTCCAACATGCCTCTGGGGCTCTAATCATCCTTGGCATATGCGAGTGTCCTGGCCTTTTTTCTCCGATTTCCTCCCAATGATCGGACTCCACCTCGCTTAGGTTGCCCTACAGAAGGCTGGCCAACTGCTGGAAGGCTCATGGTTGAGTTGAGCGGATCGGTGACAACACTCGCCTCACTGATTTGGGGTACACAAGTTGTCGTTGCAGTCAATGGTTTCGCACGCTCGTGACAGTGTCGCAAAAACTCTTCTTCGAATTGATTGACATTGTAATTTAGATCCTCGCGTTCGTTCGAGCGCACTGCTTGAGGATCCATATTGCAAAGAATCATATTGCATGTCGCCTCGTCCAATTCGCATTGACTCTCTAAAGCCACTTCCAAAAGTGCGGTTGACGCATCGACATCCTCGTACAAGAGTTGGAATCGCATCATTTTATCGTTGAGATTGGGTGACTCGTTCAATGCCGATGCACCAACAACAACTTCTACTGGAAAGTTGAAATCGACATTTGCACCCAATCGATGCCAAGCCTTGGCCATACTCTTGGCCAAAACCCACGGCGCCGTCGTTTCCAAATCAACGCCCAAACCATTCCAATGACGTTCAAGCGCATCTTCTCGCAAACGGCCCCGTGAATAAGAATTTTGTTGTCTCGGTGTTGCTGCAGTTGTCGTCGTCGTCGTTGTTGCAGTTGTGCATTGGAGAACACCAATAAAAATGACGAGTCCGTAACAGTTGTCATTATGAGACTTTGCATCATTGTCTGCTTCAATGCGAATATCCACAAATTGCATAGCTCCATTCTTAGGAAGAGGTGTACGCCAATACTGCGGCCATGTCCACGTTGACGACGACGACGAGTTGGCATCGTTTTGGTATAATCGAGTTGTCCCTATCAACGCCGCTGCAAAGTGCAATCCGAATTGGGTGGACCACGATAGTTTGCTTGGAGGTTCCGTCATGATGATGGTAGTGGGAGGCTGTAGGCTGTAAGCTTCAAACTTTAAACGTATGGAACCATCGCAAGTTCCTTCGACGCTGTCGTCGTGGATACGAGAACCGTCATCTCATTGCGGTGTACTGCAGTCCTCCGGCGAACCTCTTGTTTTCTCAATATAGTCATGTGTCATGTGTCTAGATGTTGTTAAATAATCCTTGATACAGTATAACACTAGCCAGTACGATATTACAACCGTATTGAATTTCCTTTATCTGTATTGTGAGCTTTACTGTTAGTCTCTATTTCTAGACTCCAATCCCATCAGCTGCAATTGCATTCCCATTCACCACCTTGTGAATCCCATTCACACCAATAATAGACTCTTCAGTCTTCCTTCTGTGTGGAGCTTCTTTAGTCTTCTTTGCTTTAGCCTTGACCTGGATTACAGTCCAACCATCAACACTGCCGTGATCACCGGAACAGATACTAGATACTGGTGTACTGTCGTTGTTCGAGTAGTGTCCGGATGACACAGTATTACTCGACACATCTTGAGCAGCACTTGTAGCACAGTACATCTTGACATCCTCCGTGTTCTGGGGATCATACAAAATGTCCGAAATTCCTTCCGGCATGGTCATTCCTCCCGATATTCCAGTCTTGAGCTTCGTGACCCACCATTTCTCGTGTCCAGTAAAAACAGCAATGCAGTCATCGCAGCACGCAACCACGATTGCCTGTAAATTTCCGTACCTGTCAAATAGGTAGAAGAGGCATGGATCGGTCTTGCATTGAATAAGCCCAAGTGACTTCAGAATTTTAGAAAATGACTCCATCGGTGCGACCAACGGTGCAACACCAGTAACAGCCATAGTAGCAGGGACATCCTCCGCGATCTCAACAAGTCCAGGCATTTCCAATGTCAACTTGTCATCCGGTAGGTCCTTCAACATGGTTTCTGGAACTTCGCCACCATTTCCGATAGTGACGTCACGATTCGAATCCGTCAAATCTGTCGTATGTTTGTTGTCGTATGCGACGCCACCAGTAGCGCCGCCATCATCAAGTAGCCATTCCTCCGCAAGTCCTAGCGTAACTGCTGATCCGACACAAGCGCTTGGCATGACAATGACTTTATCATTTTTGTCCGTAGTTTCATTGGTAGCCATGATAGGGGTGTTCATGTCAGTTGCAAGAACGTCCAAGTCACATTTGGATTCCTGTTCTTCAACCAACTCAACCTCAATGGCAACTGGTTCAGTCTCCGCCGCAGTGTCCTCAATGCGTGCAGTTTTAGTATCGTTCTTAGTACAAGTACCACCGGCCAGGATCAAATGACCAAACAAAGTGTCATCAACCTCGCCAAAGCCACTGAATCGGACATGTTGTCGAAGAAGCTGTCTCCCACATCCGCACAATAGTCATAGCCCTTGTAGACGGGCATAGTATCCACGCATGACGCTCCGACAAACATTGCCATATCAGCTGTAGGGTCAGACTTGAAGTTCTTTGCGCTCGCACACTCGTTCGCATAATGCCCTTCCCTTGACAATTATAGCATGTCACATTTGACTTATCGACGTCGTCGTCAGTACTGGCTTCTGCCGTTGCGCCATCCGTAGATTCGACCTTGGCCGACCTGCACTCATGTGCCTTATGGCCAATCTTGCCGCAATTCCTGCATGTTCCTTAAATGGGTTACTGGCACTTAGAACAGATTCGAACCCTTCCACTACCATCCTTGACAAGGGTCTTGAATTGGAGTACCACTTCCCTTGCGCAACCGCAGAGGCGTGTTGCTGGTCACCCGTGAACTTGACGATGACGCTTTCATAGTCCTTCGACATAGCCGTCATCATGTGACTTTTCATTTGCAGATCGTCCTTCTCATACTTCAAGCTGATTCTCGCAGAGCCTCATGTTCAAGTGGTCCAAGTCATTGAACCAGAGTTCCGGATCCTTCTTCGTGCCATCAAGCTTGCAATCGCTGAACGCTCTATCCAGTTCAGGGTAATTCTCTTCCGCGTCAGTGGCACAGTACTTCTCCTGAAGTATGGCCCAAGCCTTAAACGGATCACCTTTGCACCTCTCAATTAGGCGTAGGCTGTACCGGTGCAACTTGCAGCCAAATATGTCCAAGCTGTAGCCTTCGCGAGGTACTTGCGGTTCTCCGCAGCTGTCGTTGGACGTCGTTGCAGCGGTAGCCGCGCCACCAGTGACATCCATACCAGGCACCTCAACCTCGCCGTACTCATACTCTTCCACAGTAAGTACCCTCCCGGTAGCTGCTTTAGTTAGTGCAAGTAGACCTCCGACCCGGCAAGCGCAAGCTTCCTTCCAGGGCGGTGCCAGCCGTCGCCATCAAACGCAAACGCACGAACAGTAGTACCATACCCGGACTCAGACTGTTCGTCGACCATGTTGCTTGAGACTTCAAAATATAAACTGACCGTTTATAAACGTGTTAAATAATCCTTGATACAGTATAACACTAGCCAGTACGATATTACAACCGTATTGAATTTCCTTTATCTGTATTGTGAGCTTTACTGTTAGTCTCTATTTCTAGACTCCAATCCCATCAGCTGCAATTGCATTCCCATTCACCACCTTGTGAATCCCATTCACACCAATAATAGACGTTCAGCTTCTTTAGTCTTCTTTGCTTTAGCCTTGGCCTGGATTACAGTCCAACCATCAACACTGCCGTGATCACCGGAACAGATACTAGATACTGGTGTACTGTCGTTGTTCGAGTAGTGTCCGGATGACACAGTATTACTCGACGCATCTTGAGCAGTACTTGTAGCACAGTACATCTTGACAAATATAGTCATGTGTCATGTGTCTAGAGTGTCATGTGTATGGTTTGCTGTAGTTACAATCTGTACTGTACTGGTGCATTGTACTCTACATAGAGAGCGTATTATACCGTTACGCTCTCTATTCACCACTTCTACCGGTGCTAGTGGGAGGTACAGTAGGAGTCATCGTACTCCAGTACATGTACAGGGGTTTTGAATATGAAGGCAGCTTCCACTTTTGAACCTGCGCCTCCAATGCTTGAAAATTGTGGGAACAGATCTTGCACCTCACTCTCATTTCGTCACCTCAGTCATAACATCTTCATCGAAGCTATTTACTGTCAATATGCAGACATCTACAGAGGAGACTACTATTTCCCGTAGTTCCTCAAGAGTGAAGGTCGAAAGGTGGACTGACGTGTTGGAGAGCGTTGTGACCGCGGTCGAAGCCCGTCAGGATGAGCGCGCTGCACAATTGGAAGCGGCGGCAGGAGGTCGGCCGAAATTTGAAACGACGCACGGACAACCAACGCGACGACAGCCTGTCAATGATACGCTTGGGGTCCCTTGACGTCGACCGATATCTCGAAACTGTCCATGCTTTGCGCGGAAATCGCTGGCAACAATTCCAGCGGTTTCAACCAATTGGATCAAGAACTCTTACTCCAAGTATCGACGATGTTGGAAGTTCATGTCAGTTCTGCGTCTAGCGTTGATCTTATTCGGGAGGTTCATAGATTAATGTCGAAAAGTGATGACGGAGGAGTGAAAAGAAACGTAAAATCGAAATCTGCCATGGTGGAAGAGGTAGGTACATCTTCCATCCCGGACACAAAGCTGTTGGTGGCAAGTTTTCGAGTCGCATACTAATGTTCCATTCGCTTCTTTGTTCGATGAATTGCGTGTACTCTGAAGTGGCTCAAGGGAGCATCGAATTTTCAAGCGACGGCTTCGGTCGGTCCGGGGGTCTTGAGATATTTGATCCTTCGAAATGGTTTAGAATCCGCTAACATCCTCCTGGCCATCATGTCCACGCCGGATATGGATCGTCGTCTTGTCAGTGAAGATTGTATCGAGTCATGTATCTTGCTGCTGCGATATCACCTCACCAAGAATGTCACTCCGATGCTGACCAACACTGGTCATCTCCCAATGCTGGAACACTCGAAGCATTCGACCTCAAACGAGACAACAACACCGACGCCCAAGAAGCGACGGCGATCCAGTGGTGCTGCGGTTAATCAAGGAATTCTAAAGGAACTCAAAGAAGTATACAAGCTTATTACCTCGATCCCCTGCTTATTCAACTCTTTGAAGCAATGGAGAAGCTAATTTACGCCGTGCAGATGGATGATCAACCACTGTTGACACTATCGTCAGCCGCCATGTCCGTCTTTGGCATTGATCCGTACCAAGGCAATGATCAATGTCATTTGCTCCATATCACATCAATCGGACTTGTGACAGCCATATCCCGACGCCATCCAAAGCATCGGACGATTCTCACGGAAGATCTGTTTCCAGTACTGTTGCAACTACCCTCTTCTAAGAAATCGCAGCGAACGTTTCCTGTGCCGTCACCGCCACCGTTTTCACCTCGTTTCAAACGCTCTTCTGGAGGTGAGAGTGACCCGCAACCCTGTATCCAAGCGATGTCGGTCTTGATTGTCTCTCTGATACAAAGCTGTGTCACTCCCTCTTGCACCGAGCAAGGAGACGATGTCGAAGGCAGCACCTTGACGGTTCAGGGTAGCAATACGAGACTGGCTGCAGCGAAGCTCAACTCTGGACTAGTTGAATGTCAAGGGTTTTGCGACCAGCTGGTCGCCCAAATCCTGCAGCGATGTTCTCGCAAGGGCGAAGACGGTGGAGCATCGGAGTTTCGGCCCATTCTCTCCAATCTCGTTGATGATTGTCTCGTCATGCAACTACTTCCCGAGCACCCGGCGGCTGAAATGCTTCTCTTGACGCTGTCTCGCGGTCTCGCCAATGATATCTTCAAAGCTAGTTCTTCAGCCAAGACGTCGTCGACATCTCGTAACCCTGCTTCCACCCTAGAATCCACCTATCTCGCCACAGCTTTTGATATCCTAGGTAAGATCAGTGCATCAGTGGCTGGAATCTTGGCCTCTCAGCGCGAGAGGCCTCTTTCGATTGCTCGCCAGATACAAGAAAATCAGAAGTCCAAGTCTGAGGGTCATAATGTGAACTCTTGCTTTTGTGGGCGGTACACGTTTGTAGATTCACTCATGGTGTGCTGCGACACGTGTCGCGGATTTTTCCATGGCGAATGCGTGGGGGAGAATCGAGACACACTCCTCGCCGCTGGTCGACGAAAGCAGTGGCAGTGCGATGACTGCAAGCTCAAGTCCATGGCGCTGGAAGAGACCAGAGCATTCGTTTCGCGTCGTGCCATTCGTGCCAAAGTCCCCGACGCTGTCCCGCCAATCATCGAGACCCACGTCTTTCGACAATTGGTCTTGACTCACCTTTCTGACAACCCGGACTCGTCGCCGGGATTCAAGTTTGCAAGGGAATTCTTGCTTGCTATGTGGGTCAAGGATCTCTGCGCAGAAAATGGAGAAGACTCTGGAATCAATCCCGGTGTCTTGGCTCAACAATTCCTCGACCTGTGGGACCGGCCTCATGCCAACATCCTTGCGTCCAAGAACATGGGGACAACATCTTTACTGAACAAGGATGGATACCATCGACTCATGATAACCCTAGCCGCCACCAAGTCTGATCTTGTTGCCTCATTTCCTCGGCAGATTGGATTGTTGATTCAGTTCATGGCAGACGAAGCGTTTGTATCGATTCGTAAGCTGGCAGTCAAGGCCCTGTCCCAGGTTGTGGATGCCGACTCGAAGTTGATGCTCCACCCTGCGCTAAAAAATGCGGTATCTGCTCGATTCGCTGACGAAGCCAAGTCTGTCCGTGAGGCAGTGGTCGGGCTTGTAGGGTCCTTCGTTGTTTGCAGGCCTGAATTAGCGAATGCCTTCCACTCCTCGTTTCTGGCTCGACTGCTTGACGAAGGTGTCAGTGTGAAGAAACGAACTGTCAAGATCTTTCGTGACATTTTGATGACCAATCCCAACTACACTGGACGAGCCGCTGCCTGTGCTCTGATGCTACAGCGAGCTGCCGATCCGAAAGAGGATGACTCGGTTCGAGATTTGATACATGAATTGTTCATCGAGCTTTGGCTGGAAAACTCTGAGGTGCCATCGCCGGTCAAGAGAATGGCCTTGCTTGTGGAGAGCAAGGAGGAGCCTGCCATTCAATCCCAGTCAACTCATGTTGGCGGGAGGAGCATCGTCACGCCAATCGCATCACCTGACAAGCCTAGTCACCGCAATGTCGAATCCAATATGGAGATTCGTTGTCGCCTCGCGGCGGAGCAGATGGTCGATGTGGTTCTCGCTGCGGAATCCAAGGACATGCTGACGACACTTCTGAAGGATCTACTCAGCGGTTTCAGCGATGCAGATAGGGATCGAAAGTCGTCCGATCGCAAGAAGCGAAAACGGAGCAGTTCGTCACATTGTGCCCGTCTGGTCGATGCTTTGGTAGACCGCCTGCTTACGCTGGAAGAGAATCGTGGGAATGATGTGGAACGTTTTGGCCAGAAACTCGTCGCCACCATTAGAACCATAGGTGCCATCGCTCAAGTGGCCCCCACAAGAGGTTCGCCGACATGTGGACACGCTTTTGCCCTACAAGGCTGACAGCGGGATTTCAACTTGTCAAGAATGCAACGTTGTCACTGAAGTTTGTGACATAGTCTACAGAGGTTGTCGCGTCATGTCAAGGAGAGATGCACCAGCTGGGGATTCTCTTAGTGACGACTTAGTGCGCGTGACGTATCGTTTAGGGAGTAGTGCTCTCGCCTCGGCTGTGCGCACTCTATGAACTGGGAAGTCATCCAAAACTCGCGGTCGATAATCCATTTCGTGAGAAGGCAATGCACCTCGCCACTACATTTTATGGCTACTTGCACAAGAATATGAACTTGATTGAAGACTTTTCGAAGGCTGACAAGAAGACCAAGTGCAACGTCAGAGAGCTCTGTCCATTCTCGGGTGTCTCTGCAAGAGCCACGCCGTTGAAAATGACGATACGTCTTGGATGGATGAAACACCGGAGAAAACATTGACCATGCCTGAGGACGTAACTTGGCAAACCATGGTCGAGGCCTGCTACAAGATCTTTGTGACCTATCTCGCCACATCCGACGTTGAGACCAAGTGCTCCTCCATGAATGCGCTAGGAGGAATCTTCATTTCAAGGCCCCGGGTCCTTCTTGCCATGCAACAGGCAGGAACGATTGAAGCCATTATGGCTCCTGACTCTGAACCTGAACTCCAGTTGAATGCCTTGCGTTGCTGGCGTGAAATCTTGCTTGCAGAGGAACATCGCATAGAGTCCGGAGAAGCTAAGGCAAAAATGGAATCCAACCAGAGCATTACAGTTTCCAACAAGATATCAGGTGATCAGGATAGTGACGCCACTTTGGTTGGTGGTGTGCTCACTTGCCATTCTCAGCGACTCCATGACTTGACAAAGGACAAGAACAAGCGTATTCGGTACGCGTGCGTTGACTTATTGTCCCACCTTCTCCGCCAAGGCCTTCTTAATCCATTTCAGACCATTCCCCTTCTTGTTTGGCCTTCAAGGCGACGTTGCCGCTCCAGAGATTCGAGCGTTGGCTTTGCAGCTTCTAATCAGTGAGGGTGAGAAGCGGCCAGATATGCTCCGTCAGCGAATCTGCGCTGGAGTAAAAAATGCATTTGCTTTTCAGAGAAGTGTTTATCCCGACAAGGAAACGACAGCCGCGATTGTAAAAACCGAAGGCGGGGCGACTGCCTATGAATGTATCTTCAGTGGGGTGTTCAAGGAGTGCATTCGCAACACCAAGAAGCAAAAGCAAGGTCTATTCACGAATCTTTTGGGTCTATTTGACACTGGTGAAACCGATGAATATTCCAAGAAGAAGAAAAAAGGCAATGTTGGGCTACCTCTCCTTGCCTTTACAGCCGAAATGTTAGCATATCTGCCCTACAATGCAGCCACCGACCCCCTGTTCATTATTTACCATGTACAATCTTTGGCAGCTTTGCATGGCTCACAGCACCTGGACAATATCATTGCATTCCTTCAGGATCAGGGATTTCCCCGTCGATGTCAACGACGACAACAACAAGCAGGACGACCTCGAGATCGCAGCGAAAGCGAAGCGCCCATCGCGCACAAAGCAGGCGTCATTGTTGAACAAACGCAGCTTTGACATACTCCGCTTTGAAATGCTTTGCGAGACTGCAGCTTCGTTCATTTTATTGCTACGCCTGAAGGCTTACCTTCGCAGGTCTACAACTTGAGCGAGACACGCTGCCTTGTCTACTCTCCAGACGGAGCGGAAAGAAACTTTGATAAGATTGCGTCTTCGATTTCGTCCATGCCTCGCTTTGATAGCAGGATTCAGGATTCTTCCGACGCGAGATCGGTGACAAAGCCGATCAAGGGAGAGGGATGTCGACAGGTTCTGTCATCCTGCTGTATGCTGAGTTTCGTAGATTGTTGCGCATGGAGCAAACAGCTGGCTCCAGAATCGCAGAAATGGAGGACGACGATGATGAGAAGGATATCCCATCCAGGAAGCAGAGCCGTTAGGGGCGAAAATTAGAACACTCTGCTGCCCTTTGGCATAGTCCTCGTGGATGTAAACATCAGGCGCCATCGGTTGTTGCTAATCTAATTCTGCGCAACATAACGTTCCTTAGAGTGGCAGAGCGCATTCTTGGGGGACGCTCGACAGGAACTATATCAAGCGATACCAATATATGCTATCAGCAGTAGATAGCATTTGTCACTACGTACGACTAGTACTATACAACTAGCACCTGTCATACCAAGTACTAGCTAGAGTACCAGTACCAGGTACAATATAGTTGAACGTGTTTGCAGACGCAAGACGCAATATCGTAGAGTATGCTCAGTGCAACGTACTACTGGTACCTGTACCGGTACAATGCCAGAGTACGGACCGTATTTGTGCG